>CM069138.1:57432059-57526348 GCA_035221665.1 Okamejei kenojei
GCTCAATGCGTTTTACGGCCACGCTTTGTTCGAGAGAACACAGATAGCCATTCCGAGCCCCCATTCAGCTGTGATGGTCTTTTTCAGTCTCAGACACAATGCCGACGTCATGAAATCCATTCAGAGGGGTAAACCCTCGAAAAGGCGTCCTGGACCTGAGTGGAATACCTGGTCTGTTCTAAAAACTTGTGCCGGACCAACTGTCAGGAGTTTTACTGACATTTTCAACCTGTCCCTTCTGAGTCGGAGGTCCCACCTGCTTCAAAAAGGGCAACAATAATACCGATGTCCAAGAAGAGCAAAGTGACATGCCTCAATGACTATCGACCAGTGGCACGACGCCTGTGGTGAGAATTGGCTTGAGAGGGTATCATGGCGCAAATCAACTCCTACCGACGACAAAAACCTGGACCCACTGCAGTTTCACAACGCCACAACAGAACACGTGGATGCGATCACGGCTGGCGAAGTCCACTCACCGCACTGGAACACTTGGACAACAAACTCATAAGTCAGCTGTTAGTCATAATTACAGCTCAGCATTTAACGAGATTCATTCCGTTCCAACAGGAGGGTATTCAAACGCGCGGGGAGTACGGGGTCTCTCGGCAGGCAATCCTGCAAGGTGGATGAACGACTTTCTCATTTTCACAACCACAGAGCTTTCTATGTGTTAGGTCACACTCGATAACAATCGCACGGAGCACCTCAAGGCTAGCGTGCTCTGCCCCCTGCTGTAACACACACTAACACTCGTGACGCGGTGCCACGCATAGTGCGAGACTCGGGAATCTGGCATCGCTTCAATTCGCGAACACTCCGGGTCTTGGTTATGCCAATCACAAAATGGTATTTCTTCAGCTACACTCCTAATATCACGCGCCCCAGACCCATACTGGTAGCCATCACAACAACCTGGCCGTAGACTGGGGGGGGGGGACCCTAGCAAAACGCAATGCGCTGGATATAGTGGACTTTTGGCGCGTGAGTAGGTTGGGGACCCACACCCTGTATATATCAATGATTCCGATGGTTGAAAGGGTACAAGCGTGCTTCAGCGCGCGATTCGGGTCTGCACATCTTAAGGGATCTTCCTAGGTAGGGCAGACACAACAAGATGCAATTATAAAAGAAACTCATCAGCAACCTCTACTTCCTGAGAAGATTACGGAAGTCGGTCCTTGTCAAGAAGGAGGACTCTCTCAAACTTCTACCTGTGCATAGTAAGAGCATGCTGACCGGGTTGCATCGTGGCTTGGTTCGGCAAACTTGAGCGCCCTGGAGAGGAAAAGCCTACAAAAAGTAGTAAACACTGCCCGTCCATCATCGCTCTGACCTTCCCTTCCATCAAGGGGAATCTATCGGCAGTCGCTGCCGTCAAAAATGCTGGCAGCATCATCAAGGACCCCACAACCATCCTGGCCATACACTCATCCCCTTGCTACCTTCAGGTAGAAGGTACAGGAGCTTGAGGACTGCAACGACCAGGTTCAGGAATACCTACTTCCCCACAGCCATCAGGCTATTAAACTTGGCTCGATCAAAACTCTGAACATTAATACCCCTTTATCTGTTATTTGCACTTCATCAATTTATTTATTCATGTGTGTATTAACGTATATAATGGTGTATGGGCACACTGATCCGTTTTGTAGTCAATGCCTACTATGTTCTGTTGTGCTAAGCAAAGAAAGGATTTCATTGTCCTGTCAGGAACACATGACAATAAACTCTTTTGACTTGGCTTGAAGTTAAAAGGCACTACTGCAAATGGTGGCTTTGGTGCTTTGGCTAACTTCCTGTTTGCACTGTATATTGATTTTAGATAAAACGGTAACCTACTTACGGTGTGATTTTTGGCACCATCTTACTCATTCCCCCTCTGTTCAGCAGGTGCAGAGGATTCTTCCCATCAATGAAAAATAAAGGTATTATCTGTGTTTAAAAAATGTTGGAAATCTCTCTCCTGTCAATCACGCCATGAAGGCCACACCTTTTACGGTGGGAGGGGGAGGGGTTATAAAACCCGGAAGTGTGGGTGTGGCTCAGTCTTTGCATGATGGTGGGGGGGGGGGGGGTGGGGTGGGGGGGTGGGGGGGGGGGGGGGGGGGGGGGGGGGGGAGAGAGGGGACACGACTCTGTCTGTGCTGTGAATCAACTGAACACACTGAATGTCTACTGAACTGTGAGTTTGGTGTTTTGTGTGGTTTTATGGCGGTTTCACCCTGCTTGAAATGGTATGAAACTACGTTTGAATGTGGCGGCCTTGAACCCAGCTTGAAGTGGTATGAAACAGCACTTGAATTTGGTGGCCTTGCACCGTGCTTGAAGTGGTATGAAACTGCACTTGTATTTGGCGGCCTTGCACCCTGCTTGAAATGGTAGGAAAATGTATTTGAATTTGGTGGCCTTGCGAAGGGAATTTCAAGGAATAGCTGCGAGTCACCTGCCAGCCCCCCAGCCGTGCGTGAGCTACCAGCACATCAGGCTTGAGGGACTGAGCTGCCACCCCAAGAACACATACCAGCGCTCCAGAACCCCCCCCCCCCCACTGGCCACAAATATTGGAATTGGTGGAGAGGTAGAATATTGCGTCGGGGGACCAGCCCTCCTGTGTGAACATGGGACTCAACTGGTCCCACTTAGTCTAGTAAATAACTAAAACTCTCATCGTGTTATCTTCCGGTTTGCTTTGTTTTTACATTTGCGCAAAAACGGTAAAGGATAGTGCTACGATGTTTCGCCACCTTACTCACCATTCTCCGATGCTGCAAGTGCAAGAAGTTTTGATCCGATCGGTGATATCTTTTAAAAGTTATTAAGGTTTAAAAATCTTTTAAAACGCGCATTTGCAAATTGGTCTCCTCTATCAGTCACCACCGGGACGGCGACGCCTCTTCCTGTACCATCGCCGTACTGATTGGCCGCGTCTGCTGTCAGTCACGGTCGGTCAGCGCGGCTTCCAGTCAGAGGAGCGGCAACCTCAAGATCCTGGGGAGGTGAGGAGGGAGAGTGGGGGAATTTGTTTGCAGAGGTGGCGCCGACAGACGAGAAGCTGAAGCAAAGAAGTGGAAGCCAAATAACCAAATGTAAACGAAGCCGAAACGCCAAATAACCGAAGCTGTACTAAGCCGAAACGCCAACTAACTGAAAGGGCGGTAAGCCTAAATGGAAACTAACCAAAAGGCCGGGATGCCTAAGTCCACTAACCGAAAGGCTGCGTCGCCTAAAAGCAAACTTACCGAACGGCCGCTCTGCCGAAACGCCACCTACCCGAAAGGCGGTGTTGCCTACGAACCAAATGCCGCTCAACAGAAAAGTTAAATAAGGGATATGACGTTGCCGGGGTGCGGTATTTGTCAGCGACTAGTCCAGACCCCCGTGGACCAACAGCCACAGTGCGGCCGCACGGAGAGACGAGGCGGAGGGTGGCCGTGGGAGAGTGGGGACTGTCCCAAGGGATGCGCACCTTCGGCCGCTTACAAGGAGCGCGCCCCAAAAAAAATCGCCCCTCAGGACAGCCCCATTCTCCCACAGCCGCCCTCCGCCCCGTCACCCCCATGCGGCCGCACTGTGACGGGCTGTGGGTCGGGTGGAGCGGAGGTGTGGGACAGGCTGATCCCTCTGCTCACCCAGAGTCACTGACCGCGGTACACCGCCATCGGACCCCAACCTCCATACCAGGGCGATTCCCCCCACCGACTCCCGGATCCAGACCCTTACCGGGTGATTCACCCCTACCCCGGCCGTTGGAACAGATGGCTCCTGGGAATAGTAAATCGCTTTTAAAACGTGACGGGGGACAGACATTCCCTGGCGGGCCGATGACAAGTGTGCATGGCCAAAAAACAATTTTATCTCCCCCCACCCCCCTGCCCCTGACAACAAGCAGCACTATTTATTTATTACCGTCTGGTTGCCTGCGGAATGCACCCAGCAAGCTCCCACGCACAAAACACCATAAAATCTGTAAACTGTTTTAACCGAAAATGGACACAAAAAGCTGGAGTAACTCAGCTGAACATGGAGCATATCTGGAGAAGAGAATGAATGGTGATGTTTTCATAACAAGAGGAGGAGGAGGGTAAAAAAGAGGAAGAGGTGAGGTTCGAAAAGGGAGAGTGGGGGGGGAATAGAGGGAGAGAGGGGAGAGGTGGGGGAGGTGAGGAGGGATAGTGGGGGGGATAGGTGGAGGTGGGTGATAGAGGATAGGAAGAGTATAGGGAGGGGGAAGGAGTTATGGAGGGAGAAAGTGACTGAGGCAAAGCTGCCACGTTTTGTCAGAGCATTTCTGTACCTGAAAATCAGTATTTTGCTGAGGAAATCAGTATATTTACGTGGGGCCATTTTGCTGAAAAGAGTTTTTTTTCTAATGTGCAGTCATACCCATGTAAGTGTACATGAATGCATAACTTTGCTACCAATTGACATGTCTTCTACGCACCTTACTTAACAGTCCATTTATTGCCATCTCTTTGTATGCTGCTGTTTGAACGGCTGCTTCCTGCTTTTAGCACCAGATAATGATATAGAAGCAATTTTGGAAGCATCCGTCTCTCTCCCTCGCTCTCTCCCTCCTTCCTCTCCCCGCTCCATCTCTCCCTCCCTCCCTCCTTCCTTCCTTTTTTCTCCCTCTCACTCCCTCCCCTAACAGTCTGTGACCCATAGTGCTATGTGCATAGCCCATAGCACTATGTGTAAAGGCAATAGCGCTCCAGCTGGGAGCGCTATTTTTAGAACCCATAGCACTGTTCGTTTAAATTCCCACGTGTTAAACTGACAGTGCTGTTTAAACCTGTAGTGGGATAGGCAGATCAAAGCTTACAAAAATAATCATCCAGATCTTGAAATTTAAAATATTAATAATCTGCCATAATTTTTAGAGGTACAGTATGACTTTTTATATCCTCGCATTTTTTAAGCAGCAAGATGAAACAGGAAGTCGGCTGATTTAAAAAAAATCCGTATTTTACAAAGCAAATCCATTCATCCGTATTCTGATCGCATTTCCGTACAAAATACGGAAAATCCGTACTACTTGGCAACTTGAGGATAGGGGAAAGGAGAGAGACGGAGAGGTGATGGAGGGAGGAGGAGAGGGGAAAGAAGAGGGAGGGTGAAGAGGAGGGTGAGTGCTGGGGATGAGGGGAAATGAGCAGCGCCTGCGCAGTTGGGGGCTATGGGTGAGTGGGGAACGGGTTGCGTTGGGGTACCTGGCCTCCCGTGAGACAGGGACCCAACGGGTCCCTGTCACATTTAGTCTACATAATTTTATTTCTGACCACAAATACAAACTGACTCACTGAGCTTTCTCAATATTGTGTGCCTTTATTTAACCCATGCTAAACCCTATTCTGAAATATCCAGCACGTTATAGCACCTGACCCTGCCTGTAGCCACCTGGCGACAGTTAAAATTGAAGCTTAGAAGTTTTCCAATGATGCTCAAAATGTTGATTTTCACTCATATTTCAGAAAAGCAGAGGGTTTAATTGGGCAATGTTATATTACATCCACATGAGTTACCAAAGTTGGACTATAACTGGAGACCGTCTGATCAGTCTGAAAAGGGTCTCGACCCGCTGCCTGTCCCTCTGAGTTACTCCAGCATTTTGTGTCTACCTTATATCTGGAGACAGATATAGTGAGGATATTATCAGGATAAGATATTAGTAGTTCAAATTATTTACTGTGGAGTAACGATGGAAATTAGCATGTGAGGAATTTTAAATTGTACATGCCAACGGTGTGCTGAGCCAAAAATGACATGTGTCCAGTCATTGAAGCTACTGATAACAAAAATGACATGTGTCCAGTCATTGAAACTACTGATAAACTGCAAACAAGTTGATCATTATAAATGTTGCTAAATAAGACCCTCATTTGCAGTACGCCAGATCAAGTTAAAGATCTCAAAAGCACAAAATAAAACAAACCGCTGGAGGAACTCAGGGGGTCAAGCAGCATTTGTGGGTAGAAATAAATTGTCAAAGTTTTGGGTTTAGGACTAATAAAGGCCACTCTACAACGAACCAAGAAATGGTTTTGTGGGTGACTACAAATAATTCATGGCAGCAACAAGCAGAGGAAGAAGATAGTTTCTTGATTGATCAATGCCGGCCAAGGTACCTGGAAATGAGCTTTGTCTTTCCTTTAAATATTGAAGCGTATCATTGCACACAAGCAAACAGACCAACCAGACTTCCATTCAATGCCTTAAAAAGTGAAATTTCTTCTAGAACATTTTACCTGCAGAGATATTAATGATTTCTTTAACAATTGCATTCTGCGCTTCTTCATATTCTCCTCTGTTCTTCATGTATTCATCATTGTAGGAGCTCAGCTTACTAGGAGAAAGATCCACAAAATAAAGTTTCACAAACTCCGTTCTTGAAATAAACAGCCTCTCATTTTTGAAATAAGCAATGCATTTGGAAAGGATTTAGTGCATCTTTGCATTTGATCAAGCCAGCTTGAAAGCAGATGACCGTTCGGAATTGTAATACTGAAGGGAAACAGGTAGGGACAACATTTCACTTTTGTACTAGCAGGAAAATAATGTCTAAGAACTGGAATATTTAAGGTAGAGCCCTTCCAAATTTGTGACAAAGGTATGCAATCTACTGTACAAATTCAAATTTAGACAAATGGGATTCAGAGAGAACAGAATAAAACAAGGTTTTAATTTACAGACACAATGTGCTAGAGTAAATCAGCAGATAAAAAGGATGGGTGAAGTTTCGGGTTGAGATCCTTTCTCAGACTGAAAGTCAGGGGTGAGGGGTGAAGAGCTGGAGAACCAATCATGGTAGGCCACAAGTGACCTCAGGCACAGTGTGCCTGGTAGGCCCATTGTTGATTAGGGAAGGTGTGATCTCAAGAGGGAAACAATGTAGAGAACTGTGGAACTGGTAAAACTAGGGGTGTGGAAGGGGCAGGGAGAGGGGAGTGCAAGTAGAAGTTATTTAAAATGAGCAAATTCAATGGTCACATCACTGATTTGTAAGCTACCCAAGCGAAATATGAAAGCAAGACCCGAAACTCCGCCTATTCCTTCTCTCCATAGATGCTGCCTCACCCACTGAGTTTTTGTAGCTCTAATGCTCTAATAGTTCAGCATTTTTGTCTACCTTCAAGTGAAATATGAGGTGCATTTCTTACAATTTGCATGTGGCTTCATTCTGGCAGTAGAGCAGGCCCAGGACAGAAAGGTCAGTATGGGAATGGGATTAACTACTCAGATTGTGCAATATAGAAAATGAGTAAAATAGTGGGAACTGGCTGCATCAAATTCAGGGTTGTTGAGTAGTTTCAGAAAGTACTCAACAAAGATTTGGATACAGGGAAAGAGGATATGTCCTACAGTCCCAGACAGTGGAAATAACTAAGAACACACAAATGAAAACTGTTGGAGGAAGTTATTGCTTCAACTTAGTAACCTTTCATCAAACCGGGAAAAGTTTTTCAATAACTCTCAACTTTAACTCCATATTATTCCAATAAGTATATTACATTAATTTTGTGGAAAAACACAGGTCTTTTTGATTTTGTACTCTGTCCTACATCATGAGATTGTCATCCAGCTCCTACTGACTTTTCCTCTGCATAAATCGTCTTAATGCTGTGCAACTGGTTTCTAAAACATTACCAAACTAAAAATATGTAGACTAATGAAGCATTAATAATGGAGAAGCAATACCTGGTCATGCTCTAATAGTCAGCTCCATGTCCCAAATGCAAAAAACAACATGCTCAGTAGTTAAATTGACTGGATTAATTTGAGGTCTCAACCTACTTTGCTCATAAATAGCACTAATACATATTCATTTTTTGGAATTGAAAGATAACATCCCTCCCTCCCCTAACCCAAAAAATGGAAAAACATAATGATACCAGGCAGTACAATACCTTAAGGAATAAAATATTGCATTCTATTTTAGATTTAAAAGCGAAGGTATAAGTGGGCTGAAAGCGGTTACAGAGATAGAATGACACATGAAGGAATGATTGTGATCAATGTCTGAGAATGGGGCAATCAGAAGTGAACATCAGAGGAGATAACATAGAACAGTACATGAACAGGCCCTTCTGTCCAAAATGTCTGTGCCGAACATGATCCCAAGACCATCTCTTATCAACCTGCACCTATTCCATATTCCTCCATACCCTGCATATCCATATTCCTATCCAAAAGCCAATTAAAAGCCACTATTGCATCTGCCTCAACAACAAACCCTGGCAGCGTGTTCTAAGTACTCACCACCCTGTGAAAAAAATTGTCTCGTATCTATCTATATACTTTTAAAACTCTGTGCGTGTGCGTGGGTGTATGTCACATTGCATTTTTTTTCAGATAAGATTTTTGGCCTTTGATTCCTTGGTCCGCCAAAACCACACACAAAAACTCCGTGATTATTTCAATTTTGCTAGCGATTTCGCTTTTACATTCGCAAATCCACTCATTACTTTTAGACATCATTGTGTGCACATATTTTAATAAAATCCTTCCCCCCCCCCCCCCCACCACACTCAGTTTAAAATCTAAACGGGACCTCACGAGCTGCTTACGTCAAAATCCCACATGCCGACCAATCGCAAGCCGCTTCTCTCTCTCTTCATTTGGCAGCCCGGATCCTCCCCCCTCCTCCAACTACGCTCGCGCCTCCCGCAGCTGGAATCTCCCGCCAGCTCCAACCACCCCCCCCCCCCCTCTCCAAAACCCCCCCCCCCCCCCCTCCAAGTACGCTCGCCGCCGCACCTCCTGCAGCTGGAATTGCCCGCCTGCACCAAACCACCCCCTTCTCAAAATGCTCTGCTGATCGGGAGTCGTTCCGCTGAACTCACAGCTGGCACAGCTAACGAAGCCCCGCCTGCCTGCACGCCCCTCCCATCCCCTGCGCGCTCCAGAGTCACAAGCAGGATCTTTGGTCACAAGCCCACAGCTCCTCCTCGCTCCCCACTCTTCCCCCTCATTCCCGTACCCTATCCCCTCCCACCTCCCCTCTTCCTCCCATCTCTCTCACCTCTCCTCTCATCTCTCTCACCCCTCCTCCCCCACCCTCCCTTTCCCTCCCCCCTCCACCCCCCCCGTCCTCTTGCCCTTCTGTCTCTGCCCCTTTCTTTGTCTCCTCCACATTCTCACTCTGCTCTCCTCTAAAACCCACCCTCTCCCCCATCTCCCTCTTTCTCCCTCCCCCCTCCTGCCCTTCCCCCTCCATCCCTCCCCCCTGCACCTCTCCCCCTCCCTTCCCCCACCCCCCATCTCTCTCTCCCTCCCCCCCACCCCCCCAACCCACCCCTCCCCACCCGTCTCTTTCCCTTCTCTCTCTGCCCTCACTCTCGACCCCCCTCTCCCTCTGTAGACACACCTGCGAGTTGTGGGCTATGCGTCAGTGGCTAGGGCGATTATGGGGTAAAAGGATCTAATTAATAATATTAATATAATATCAAGGGGGTAGTTAGCGTGGGGGTGGTTAGTGTGTGTGATGCCGCATGCCGCCCCCACCCCGCAAACGCGCGTTTGGAAAACAGACCCAACGTGTCTGCACTTTGTCTAGTATACTTTTAAAAGCGTGTGTGTGTATATCATTTTGCCTTTGTAACGTATCTCCTCAAAAACCAGACAGCGAAACATGGAAATGTTTGTGATTGTCCTTGTGATTTTAGAAATCCACTCCTCAGTACATTTGGCACATTATTTTCCCAACTTTCCTAACACAATTGTTGACCAATCTGACCTTTTTTAAAATCTGATGGCTACCCAGCAGCTGACGTTACAATAACTGTGACATTTTAACATCTTCAGGTAGAAATTTTCCTTATGATTTAAAAAATCCAAACCTCTAGAAATTTGGTCAATTATTTCCCCGAGATATTTGCTAAACATTATCACCAAACTGACATTAAAAAAAGACTGCCCAGCTGCTGACCTCACAATGCCTTTCCTCGTGGCCCAGCCCCCCCTCCCCGCCGCTATGGATGAATGCAGCTGCTGTCAACGCTCATGCACAGTTTTCCACGAGGTACGTTAGCCCACCCAAAAGGCGCAGAAAGATCGAGAAAGTTCTGCAGCAAAGATTCTAACACTCAGCTCCGCTATAGGATATTTGTTCTGCAGATCTCGAGCTCAGAGGCACCTCACGCGCTGAAACTTCTCCGCGCTGCCCGTGCAGCTCGTGAAACCACGACCCTCCCCTCCCCCGCCCGCCCATTCGAGCTGTGGGTTTCCAGAGAGTCAGAGGCCACTTCTGTTTCTCTCCACATTTCGCAGCCCACTCACTGCCCGGCTCCCCTCCACCCCCCCCCCTCCCTTCCACCCCCTCCCCTCTTCTCCCCCTCTTTCCGTCACAGAGACGACCTCCTCTCCGGGGAGGCCCGATCATCTGCCCCCCCCCCCCCCTCCCCGGCTCTGTCACGCTGGAGGGTGCGCTTCCCTTTGCGGAAGCCACGATCGGATGGTCCCCCCCGCTGCTTTTCACTCGTCCTCGTGCACGGGCCCCGCGAGCTGCCACCCTGTCCCTCTCTCCCCCCACCTCTCCTGCCCTCCCCCATTCTCCCTTCCCTAAACCACCTTCCCCCTCCCCTAAACCCCATCCACCTCCACATCCTCCCCTACCCACCCTTCCTGCTACCCCCTCCCCCCACCCCCCCCTCTCAGCCCCCATCTCTCTCTCTCCCCTCGTCCCCCACCCTCCCTCTGTTTCTTGCCCTTCTGTCTCTCTCCCCATTCTCTCTCTGCCCTCACTCTCTACCCAACGGGTCTGCACTTGGTCTAGTCTCCTTTAAACTTTGCACCTCTCACCGTAAAGCTATGGCCATTAGTATCCGATTTTTCCATCTTGGGGAAAAAGATTCTGACTGTTTATGCTTCTCATAATTTTATACACTTTTATCAAGGTTTCTGACAACATCGGGCATTCCTGAGAAAACAATCTAAGTCTGTTCAACTTCTCCCTGTGGCTAATGCCCCCAAAAGATGAGGAGCATTTAATGCAGGTGACTATATAAATCGATACAATGCGATTGCAAGAGGCCAACCAAATTGCAATGCCATAATCGTGGGTGAGAGTTTGGCTGAAACAACCGGTTCTTCTGTAATGTCAGACATTGCTGTCAGGCATCACAGCAGCAATTGTGCAATCCAGGGCAAGAAAACTAAACAGTTAGACTAAACAGCTCTTCAACCAAATAACATATTTGGAGGCCATCCCAAGGAACATTCTGAGTTGCAAGGTTGGTGGTATATAGTCCTTGCATACTCCAGCTGGGTTTCATCACCAGAAATGTACCCAGGATCTTTCAAAGAAGTTCAACTTCCGTCCATGTAGCTCAATACAAACATCTATCCGACAGTGACAAGCACAATGCAATATGACCCTCAGACATGTCAACATTCACAAAGATGCAAAGTGTTGTTTTGGCTATAAACCAAAACCGAACACGTGACAATAGCACCAGAAAACAGTAGACAAAATAAAATTCTAACCCATTTGTGAACCGGACTCCATTCTTCTGGATATCTATAGTATTAAATTTCTTATTGTTCCGAAGAGCCTTTTCCTCCTTGCAGGTGACGCGGAAGTAATAACCCAACTGAGCGTTTGACTCCAGTTTCACAGTCTTTCCAGCTTCAAGACCTACATAAATCAACAAGGTAATCAAAGGAAACTATCTCACAGATATCCAATTACAAAGTGTTCACTTTTGATTCATTTCTCTTCTCCACTCCCAAAACCACCTTTCTCAATCTTAATCCCATTTATTAACACACTAAAGGTCAGTGTTTCTGGTGTTACCTATGGTTCACCAAACCTGCTACCCACAATATCTTTGCAAGGAAGATAAAGATGTAGAACTCAGCTTTGGATTGCCAGCCAGGAACCATCCTCTGGATTCAATATTATTAATTTTGATTTAGTATTCAAATGGAAAGTGCACTGATATCTGTCACTGATGGATTGATACTCATGTGAAACATCTTGCAGTTTTTTATTATATTAAAGCCACAATATCATGACGTTGTTTAAACGAACACAATAAAAAGTCATATAGCTATTTTGTACCTAATTCTCTGGCAGCTTGGTTGAGAGCTGACTGCATGCTTTTCTCCAGGTCATCCATCTTTTCTCTCAGTTCAGTTAGATTTGGGTCAAATGATGGTTTTACCAGGTACTCGTGATTTTCCACCTGTTAAAGAGAGTGCTTTTAACATTAAGGTAATTATAGAAAAGCCATTAATCAATTTATCCCCAGAAACACTGGTGATAAAACACATTATCAGTACACTGGTACGCTAGTGTTCATTTTTGAGGGAGTTTGGGAGAGGAGGAAGGAAAAAATGGCAAAAGCAGAAGATTCTGGAAAGACTCAGTAGATCAAGCAGTGTCGATAGTTAAGAACTTAATTGTCATATGCACTGAAAATAGAACAATGTAATTCTTATTAACAGCTCAGTAACAGCTCCTATAATACTACTGCACAGTATGTAGAGATAACATAAAATTTAAAAAGTGCAATAAATTAAAAAAAACAAAACAATGCTAGTGCAAAACAAAAAGCAAGTTGAACCTCATGCGTCCAAGACAGTTTGTTGTTTTGTTGGTCTTTGCAGCATTCAACACAATACCGTTTATTGTCATTTGAACCTCAAATGAAGTTCAAACAAAATTTGGTTTCTGCAGTCATACAACAAGAAAAGAAGCAAGACACACACCAACACAATTTACACGAACATCCATCACAGTGAATCTCCTCCTCACTGTGATAGAAGGCAAAGTCTTGTCTCTCCCTGCTCTCCATTCTTCTCCCGATGTCAAAGTCAAAGCCCCTGGCGGGCGATGGCAAGTCCCACGGCCATTAAGGCTGCGCTGGGCGATGCAAGGCTGCGCTCCGGGTCTTAAATGTTGGAACCCCCAGCGGGCTCTGACAAGTTCCGCGGCCATTAAAGCCGCCCCGGGCGAGGTAAGGCCCTGCTCCAGGTCATTTTCAACCCCGCAATTCGGGCGGGAGAAGTTGCTGTTGCGGGAGCTCCGAAAAGCAGTCTCCCACTAGGGACCTGCGAGCTCCCGGTTACCGTCCACCGGGCCTGCGGCTGGAGCCTCCGAAGTCGGGTCACAGCAGCGCACCACTGCAGCTCTCCACGCTCCGAAGCCGGCCAGCTCCACGATGGTAAGTCCGCAGGCTCCGCGACTGGAGCCCCCAGATTGTTCCAGTTGTAGGCCGCTCCACGGTGCTCGGCCCCAACGACAACGGAGACCCGACAGGGAAAAGGTCGGGTCCCCCGTACAGGGAAGAGATTTAAAAGTTTCCTCTGCCACCCCCCCAAATATACACAGTTAAAAACACATTAAAAAAACACCACAAACTATACTCAACGGGACAGCAATTAAAAAGAAAGACAGTGGATTGCAGAGGCTGCTGCAACGTCGGTCGTGCTGCCCGCTTATCATCCAAGAGCTTCTGTGGAGAGAAACTGTTCATAATTCAGTTTGATGATCTTTTCTCCGATTGAAATATCATTGACGAGTAATACCCGCATTGTTTCTCTCCCCACAGATGCCTGATCTGAGAATTTACAGCATTTTCTGTTTTTGGAAAAGATCTGCAGGTACTTAACAGGAAAGAATCTATCGCCTTGCATTACAAGACAGAATTACCAGAAACAAGAACAAATCTCTGTATCTGTCATGGGATGATTAACATTTTAGGTATTCACTGGTCATTATGCAACAGAGCAGAAACTAAAACCACTAACAAATACATCAAAACCTACTAACCGTAAGGAAATAGGGACCTGAGGGGCAACTGTTTAACTCTGAAGGTGGTGGGTATATGGAACAAGCTGCTAGATGAGGCCGTTGAGGCAGGAACAGCAGCATTTAAAATTCACTTTAAAGGTACATGGATAGGAAAGATTTAGAGGGATATGGGTCAAGCACAGGCAAATGGAACTAACTTAGATGGGGCATCTTGGACGAGTGGGGCTGAAAGGCCTGTTTCTGTGCTCTATGACTCCAAATAAATAAACAAATGGGATTGGATTGATAAAGGGAAGCAGCAAGGTATAATTGCATGTTGAAGGTGGCTTCTAAGGAATTAAAGGAAAATAGAGGGTCCACCTGCTCTTTCATGGATGAAAAAGACCCATAGCACTGCATTGAAGACAAGTGTGGAATTATTCCAGTATTTCTCCTAACCAACATCAAATAATGTTTTGTTTACTGAAATCTCCATTAATAAAGACAATCGTGTAGTTCTATGAGAGAAATTGCAATATTTCTTCCTGCAGTAAACATCTACCGTCACGCCAACAATTAAATGTTATTTTTTCTTCACTTTAAAAGCATTTGTTCACCTCTTAGATTAGACATTTGTCTGCAATGTCTCATACCAGAATAATGAAGGCCATTTCCTTTCATCCTACAGTACCAAACTAAAAATGGTTCACTCAACCATGATACAAAGATGACAGTGATAATGCACCATCCACACAGCCACTTCAGGCAAGCACTTTCCACAGACTTGCTTCCACAAGTCGAATTAGCGTTGTCAATAGCACTTCAGGGAAAACAAAGCACTCAGGACCTGGGACTTTATAATTAACGTAAAACCAATTCAAAGTCAGGCATTTGCAGCAAAGTTAGAGCAAATTCTGATCGTCACGGCAGTTCTATTACTGGCATTTGGATATGACCTTACTCATATCCAAAGATACCATCTTCTAAATTTGGAATGTTTACCATGCATAATACAGAAATTAAATATTATAGTTCTGTTCTCAAACCATTATACAATTTTACTGCATAATGAGAATAAGTTAAATGGCCTCCAAAATTTCATCCAATCTTTTGAGAAATAAATTAGTTTATTTATTTAAAAAATGCCAAAAGAGAATGATTTCTTTTTTTAATCTCCACAATGACCGGGTTCTTAATTATTTACGCTCAATGATATGGCAAAATATGCATTTTTACTTAATCAACACACTCGTCTTTCTCACGCCTTTTGATTACAACTGTGGATGAAAATATTAATTTCCTTTCTTACTTAATTTTGATTGGAATTGAACAAGGTAACAAAAGAGTGTTTGGATGTGACAATTGGAATCTCTCGTTGACTAAGTGTAGAAGAGGTTTGTGGGAATTGGCAAAATAAGATTAGACGTATTTCTTGTCCAGGAATGTGTTCAAGGGTGGATGGTAAATGTAAACATGAAATAGTAGACGGAGATAAGGTAAATATAAAAATGAGATAGTAGACGGAGATAAGGAACCTTGTTTCTCTCAGCAGTGTGTTACATTGGACATCCCACATCCCCTGTCGCTAGTAGCATAGATATGTTGCTGTAAATGGGGGGGGGGGGGGGGGGGGGGGGGGGGGGGGGGGGGGGGGGCTTATGATTGGCTTGGAGAGGGGATGGTGGCGCGGTCCACCTAAAAAGTGAGATAGAATGTCAAGATGCCCTTGTATTGTGTTTGACTTGTGTAGATTGGTTACTCCACACTAACCATTGCAGTGCTTTATTAGCATAAGCTCCACCTACTATACGGTTTATCTATAATCAGAACTCAGCTCATGCTGGCAGTCTAATCTTCGTCACACTGCTATAACAACATGCTGAAGTGTACTATGTGACCTTTAATAAAACTATGTTGTACCATGTTGTAAGAATGACTGGGTCATTTACATGATGTCGGAAGTGGTTACTAACCCACTCCGTGTATAAGTATATCAGTTTTTATTTTTTTTTGTTTAATATTTTTATTAGACGCATTGCATATTACCTAAGTTACAACAGCACTTCAAATACAAATCAGACTTATCACAAACGTTGTACAAATATTATGGGATAATTTATATATGCTACTGTTTTTGTTTTTTTTGGGAAGGTAAGGGAGCGGAAAAAAAGTAAAAGTGTAAATCAATAATCAAGATGACGTGATTGAATAATAATAATTATATAATAAAAAAAATAAAAAATATATAATCAAGGCGGTGTGATTAAATAATAATGATTATATAATAAAAAAATAAAAAGTAAAAAAGAAAAGATAAACAAGAAAAATTAAAAAAAATAAAAACAATTATTATATAATTAAAAATTAAATGAAAGAATCTTTACATTGAATGGAACAGTTTCATATAACAATATCTCTTGAGACATGTATACAGATCCCAATACTTTTTTCATCTAATCCTACACCAGGATACTTATTGAGTTACGATGCTGAGCTTTAAGTAATCAATGAATGGAGACCATATTTGTTCAAAAAGTTCATATTTGTCCATTAGGCCAAACCTAATTCTCTCCAAATGCAACGTCTCCAATATTTCCACTGTCCACATTTTGACTGTGGGGGATAATGTTCCCTTCCAGAATTTTAATATTATTTTTTTTCCAATTATCAAACAGTAACCAAGAAAATTTATTTGACTTACTGTTAATATTAAGCTTGAGTCATGGACTCCTGATATTATTTAGATCAGGGTCCAATTTAGTTTTAAGAACCTCAGAGATGATTCCAAAAATATCAGCCCAATAACTATTAAGTTTTATGCATGTTACAAAACTATGCGTTAAGTTGGCTTCTAAATTCTGACATTTATCGCAAATAGAAGAAATGTTAGGAAAAATTCTATTTAATTTTGTTTTTGAGTAGTGTAATCTATGTATTACTTTAAATTGTACCAAAGTATGTCTGGCATTTAATGAGCATGGGTGTATACGTTGTAAACTTTCTTCCCAAGTGTCTTTCATTAAAGATAGTCCTATTTAATTTTCCCATATCTGTCGGTATGATTCTGTTGTTGGGACTTCCCTATCCAAGAGTATTATATATGCACGCTATTAATTTTTCTGTATTTGGGTGCTTGTTAAGCCACTCATCCTATAATCCTGGCTCTCTATTCTTATAGTCTTGCATGTTTGATTTGATATATTCTCTAATTTGTAAATACCTGAACAAGTTATTTGGGTGTAATCCATAGATATTGTAGATGATATGTGTACACCTTTAATTGATAGTAACGATGTCCATGCTAACCACTCCCCCACCAGTTAGTATAATTGTAACCCACACGCCCCTAGCTCGCTCTCTAGTGATCGTGACAGACCACGTACAGCCAGGGCTATATATAATGTATGCTAAATAAAGTAGTGAAGACTTTAAGGTGTCTGCCTACCTTCTCTACAGATATCTTTTAATTCTTGAAATGATAGAAATTTTCCTTTCCTGTAAAGATGTTCTATCCTGATAATTCCTAAATGTTTCCAATGTCTAAACCCCTTATCCAATATAGAAGGTTTAAATAAAGGATTATTCATAATTGGTAAACAGAGTGACATATCATCCAAATGTAAAGTCTTAACTATTTGTTTCCAAGTACGTATATTGCTATAAATTATAGGGTTATCCCCGTAAGTTTTTTTTTGTACTTCACTTGGAACAAGAAGAACTGAACTTATATCAAATGGAAAACAGTCTTCCATTTCCATCTTTAGCCAAGCTGGTTCCTGGTCCATTTTTACCAGCCAAAAATTCATATTCTTAATCTGAACCGCCCAAAAATAATATAAAAAATTAGGTAACGCTAATCCTCCATTTATCTTGGATTTACATAAATGTTTTTTACTTATTCTGTGATTTTTATAATCCCAAATAAAGCTGTTAATAATAGAATCGATTTTTTTGAAAAAATGTTTTGGGAGATATAAAGGGATAGCTTGAAATAAATATAATTTGTGGTAAAAAGACCATTTTGTAGCATTTCATTCTGCCAATCATTGATATTGGTAGTGTTTTCCAGTACAAAATATTATTTTTTAGTTTATCCAATAACTGAGGGTAATTTAATTTGATTAATAGATTATAAGATTTAGATACATTAATTCCTAGGTATTTAAATTTATCCGTAACTATTTTAAACGGAAATTGTTGTAATATGTTTACTTTTATTCCAGTTATAGGCATGATTTCACTTTTATTCCAATTAATTATATATCCTGAAAATGTGCCGATCTTATTTATAATGTTAAGTTAGGAATACTGATCTCCGGTTTTGTGATATATATTAAAACATCGTCTGCATATGACGATATTTTATTCGTTGTGGTATTAATATTGTATCCATATATTTCTGGATCTGATCTAATCCTTTCGGCTAATGGCTCGATTGCGAGAGCAAATAAAAAAGGTGATAACAGGCATCCTTGTCTACAACCCCTAGAAATATTAAATTTAGCTGATAATATTTGGTTTGTTAGTATTTTTGCTGTAGGGTTGGAGTACAAAATTTTAACCCATTTACAAAATCTATCGTCCAGTTGAAATTTCTGCATTATCTTAAATAAGTAAGGCCATTCAACCTGGTCGAATGCTTTTTCCGCATCTAGTGAAATGACAGCTAATTCAATATCATTAACTCTTTTTGAATATGATATTGAATAGTCGTCTCGAGTTTGGGAATAAAGCCTGTTTGATCATGATGTATTCGTTTATTAATCACTAAACTTAATCTTTGGGATAAAATTTTTTGATCAGTATTTAGAAGAGCAAATGCTCTATATGATCCAGGATCTTCCAGATCCTTATCTAATTTAGGAATGAGTATGATTGTAGATTCATTTAGAGTTTCTGGTAACTTTCCTTGTTCGAAAGCATATTTATATATCGCTTGTAAACGTGGGGAAATCAAGTCGTGAAACCTCTTATAAAATTCAGCACTTAGGCTGTCAGGGCCAGCGGCTTTTACATTTTTCAACGATCTGATAGATTCCACAATGTCTTTTACTGATATTTCAGCATCTAACAAGTCTTTGCCTTCCTGATCTAAACCTTTGATACGACATTCATGTAAGAATGCTTCCATTCCATCCGATTGCCCCATCAGTTTGGTTGAATAAAGTTTTTGATAGTAATGCAGAAATCTGTCATTAATATCTTTTGGCAAAGTTAATATTTTACCTTGTTTTGATCTGATTTTATATATCATTTTTTCCTCATCTGATTTTCTAAGCTGCCGTGACAATAATTTTTGTGGTTTGTCACCAAATTCAAAATGTACTTGTTTAGTCTGTTAAAAAGTTTTATAACATGATTTGAGTATATTTTATTTAGCTTATATTTTAATATTGCAATTTTATTATGTATCACCTTGGATGGAGATATTGCGTTTTCAATATCTAATTGCTTTATTTCATTTTCTAAAGTTTGTTGCATCTTTCGGTTTTCCTTATTAAGGTATGCTTGCGCAGATATTATAGCATCACGCATAAAGGCTTTAAATGTATCCTAAAGAAGTGACGCTGAAATTCTGGATTTGTCATTAGTCTCAAAAAACAATTTAATCTGTTTTACCAGATAATCATAACAAGCCTTTTTCTTTAAAATGTGAGGGTTGAGTCTCCATTGAGATTGATTATTAGTTATACCGTTTAATTTTATCTTAAATGTTAATGGAGCGTGATCCAAAATAATAAAATTATGATATTTTGCGTCATACGTAAATGGAATTAATTTTGAGTCAATTAAAAAATAATCTATCCTTGAATAGGTTCCGAATACAGGTGAGTAAAATGAGTATTCCCGACCAGATGTTCTCCAAACATCATTTGCAGTATTAATAAAGGCATTAATAAATGTGCTTGATTTAGATGTAACTTTTCTTTTAGTAGATGTTCTATCTAGATAATTATGTAAAGTACAGTTTAACCCCCCCCCCCCCAATTATTAGATTATGTTGTGTAGATACCGGAATAGTATTAAATATTTTCTTAAAAAACAACGGATTATCGAAATTAGGTCCATATACGTTCATAAGAACAACTTTCTTTGAATATAATTCACCCGTAATTATTATATATCTACCCTCAATATCTTCTATTATTGAGGTATGTTTAAATGGTATACCTTTACGAATAAGAATTGCAACCCCTCTAGATTTTTGCGTAAATGAAGAATAATACACTTTAGAAATCCATTTTGCTGTTAGTCTATATTGAGCATTCTTTTTGAGGTGTCTCTTGAAGAAAAATTAAATCTGTTTTAAGTCTAAATGAGTTTAACTTTAAATGAGCTAAAACCTTACCTCTTTTAATTGGATCATTAATCCCTTTTACATTCCAACTGCAAAAGGTGATTCCATCACCCCCAGTTTTCATGTTAATGTCTTGCATTTTGGTGTTAAGGTGGATTATAATGGAGTAGATGACTCAGCACGTCTATCCCAACCTCATACCCATGTTTCAGATCGATGTTTTAATACATGTAACTTTATCACACGTACATATCTTTTCAAACAAAATTCATAATACCATTCATAACTAAAAATGTAATATAATACTTCATGTAAAACAAAAATAAAATAAAAATAGGAATAATAGGTGTTAGTAGAGTTAGTAATGTGCAGAGAGTAAAGGGTAACTACTGCTATTTTAAGTGCAGTTAGTGTTAGCCACACTAGTGTGGCTATTAATCTAACGACTTCCGTTATTTAAAAAAATATTAATCGTTCCAGCTCCAGATTTTCCTTAATGGAAAATTTTTAATTGCCTTAAGGGCTATTTATATGGGGGTGGGGTGCTAAATTTTAATGATTATAGGTTATGAACACTTATTTGAATTTTTAATAATATCATAACTGTTTTGGGTGGGATAGCATACAATTTTAAGTGATAGTTAATACTAAACTATTCCTATTATATGTTAGTTTTTTAGTGTATGTAAGAGTCCATTATTCTTCCTGCTTCTCTATAGATATTCGATACCATCAGGTAAATATTAGATACAGTTCAAATTCACAGATCTTCATCCGTGTCTGCTTCTCCCTCTTCTTCCTTCTTCTCGAGTGCCTGTGTGTTTGACGAAGTGATATCTTTGTTATCGTAGGTTACTCTTACTGTTGCAGGATACATCAGCCCATATCTCAGACCATCTATCTTCTTAAGAATGCCTCTTGTTTCTGTAAATATTCTCTTGGCGACTTCCGCAGTGTAGTCTCTGAATATGCTAATCTTATCTCCATCGTAGATGAGGTTTCTCTTATGAATTATTATCTTCATCATATCCTCCAAGACGTGATCATAAAGCACTTTCACAATCAATTGTCTTGGTGGTGCGCCCCTCTGTGGACGGCGTCTCAGTGCCCTGTGTGCCTGACCCAGGAGGGGCTCTTGATCCAGATTCAAAACAGTTTTTAAGAGATTTGCAGCGAATTTTCGAGGGTCTTTATCTCCCTCTTTAACTTCACTCAATCCAACAATTCGTAAGTTCTGGCGCCTTTGCCGTCCCTCCAAGTCAACACATTTCTCAGTTATTTTGTGTAATAAATCTGATAAACGTTTGTTCTCGGAGAGAAGTTTCTCATTCGCCTTAACACTTGTACTGGCAATATTAGACAATTCATTAATTGCCTCTTGTTGTTGATCAAGTGACCGTAAAATAGGTTCTAGCTTATTATCAACGTTCGACTCCATCAGCTCAAATTTACGGTTTACCTCATCCACATGTTGCTGCAGAGTTGCATCCGCCTGTGTTTTCCATTCATCAAGCAGTCTTTACTGTAAGTACAATTTCTCTGCTTAAGTCATCTTTCACTTGTTCTTTAAACACTTGAAAATCTTCTCTAAGGATCCTTAAATCATCTTTATATTCCTTTTTCATTTTTTTCAGCTCACCCATAATAGTTTTTGTTTCTGCAGAAACAACATTTCTAAGTTCTTCCATCTCGGATTTCCTCCTTCAGATGTCTTCCTGGGAGGCTGTCAAACTCGAGCCCGAGGCTCCACTGGGGCCTACTTCTTTTTTCAGTGTTGGTATTTTCTGTTTGGGGGGGGTATGATGCATCGACATATTATCGGTAAAGTCGCGCGCCTGATGACGTCACGCACCTTTCTAAAGCTGCCGGTGCCATTCTCACCCGTTCTCCTCCGGTAAGTGGCTTTAAATCACTCCGTTTTTTATACGATTTTTAAGGAGCTGGTTGGCGCGAGTTCCACCTACTCCATAGCACCACCGGAAGTCCATATCAGTTTATTTTGTCCACCTAGTTTGTTTTTATACTCAGTATTGCTACCATGGCTAGCTCGCTTCGCCGTCTAGATCCTCTGATCATTGACTCAGACGTCGCTGAACGTTGGAGCATCTTTGAGCGCGACTGCAACCATTACATCGCAATGCTGCACCTGACGTGCGTGACTCTATACTACTTAATGTCGTTGGCCCTGAAGCAATGAAACGCATAGAGCGTTTTAACTACGCGCCTGCAGTTCTGGACCACAACAACCAGGTTGTGATGCCTGCTGAAACTGTGGAGGACCCTGCAGTCCTGCTAGCCAAGTTCAGACTGCTATGCGACCATCGTGCCAACTCCATAATTGAACGTACTAAGGTTTTTGCTCGCTTCCAACAGCAAGGAGACCCTTCATCAGTTGAAAACTTCATCGGTGATTTAAAACACATGGCTGCATGCTGCCGCTTCGGAGATTTGTGTGAACTTCTCATCCGTGACAAGCTGGTAGGAGGCCTACTCAGTGACAAGGTATGAGACGAATTGCATCGCGATACTGATTTGACCTTGGACCGAGCTGAACATGCTTGCAGAATTGTTGAACTGACTGCTTCCCACACAATGTCTATGGGCTCTGGGCCACGATCCACGTACAATGTCAATGCTACCGACACCTCCTATCATAACCGGCGTTCACAACCCACACCAACCCGCAGCCCCAGAGATCTATCGAACGGTGCTCTAATTGTGATGGCTCCCACGCTCCAGGTCGCAAATTCTGTGCTGCAGCAAAATTTGCCACTGCTGAAAGATGATTAACCACAACATGAAATGTTGTTGTTCTCGCATGGCTCATTCGTTCCCAAGACAAACTGTACACCCGTGTTTAAAACATGAACCTACCGATAACGAATTCCAGCTAGCTGGAAGCGCCATCCCCTGCTCGCCTCCCCGAGTACCAGACATCCACTCACTGTTCTCGTTGACTTGTACTTGGGCTAGTTCGAAATTGACCTACTCCAACCCATCACATCCAACGCAGGCTTCCAAAAGTTGTCATGCAACTTCTCCGTGCACGGTGCCCCTGCAGTCTCCTATCTGACAACGGCAGGCAGTTCACTAGTCAGTGTTTCAAAAACTTTGTTCAATTATGGGATTTTCGCCATGTCACCAGCCATGGACTTCCAGTCCAACAGACTCGCAGAACGGGCAGTCCGTAGCGCCAAACAATGAATGGAGCGCTCACACCTTGCTAAATTTGACGTATACCTGGACCAGCTCAACTTAAGGAACATCGCCAGTGACCCGTTACTGGGGTCTCGTTAAACCCGTGCTGCCCTGCACGTGTCCCAGCAGCTGCTGCAGCCACAGGTTCGTTCACCTCCTGTTGTCCAAAAACAACTCGATGCACAGAAACAATCTTTCGACAAGTCCAGCAAACCACTTAAACCTCTCTCTAGTGAGCAAGTTGTTTACCTTCAGACCGACAAGGGCTATGGCCGTTTGGGTCACATTCGCAGCCCTGCCAAGGAGCCGCGCTCCTACCTGGTAAGCACCGACGGAGGCCTTTACAGACGCAACCATTAACATCTCCTTCCTGTGAAGGAACCATGTCCTGCAGTCTCATATCCAGAGGTCACGTGTCTGATGTACCCTCCTACTGCCGGACTGTCTCCTCCCTCGCGCTCTGCTGCTACAGAACACCCACTGACCATGTCCCCTACGGCCTAACCACAACGTTCGGCGCCCCGCTCGCCAACTTCGTTGCCTCCACCCTGCGGGTCTCCGGCGCCATCCCCGGTTGCTTCCCCTGTGCGTGCGCATTTATACCGCACGCATGCGGAACGGGTCTGTAGGCCACCCCTTAGATATGGAGATTTTGTGTGACCATCTATACGTCCCTGTATGCGTTATTAGTGTTTTCGCTACTGTATTATATAGCCATCACGTATTAGTGTGTTTATGCTTATAGGCTTGCATTTAGTTGTGTTTCATTTCATTTCTACATGGAAAGATGTAGATTGGTTACTCCACACTAGCCAATGGTTGTGCTTTATTAGTAGAAGTTCCACCTACTATACAATTTTTATTATCAGAACTCAGCTCATGCTGGTGGTCTAATCTTAGTCACACTGCTGTAACAACATGCTGAAGTGTACTGTATGTGATCTTTAATAAAACTATGTTGTATTATGTTGTGAGAATGACCGGGTCATTTACAACTTGTATTAGCCATCTGTCGTTGAATAAGATTGACATAAACAAAAAGTGTGTTATGACTAATGAAATAATTGGTACCCATGTAGTAGATAGTATATTTTCATATAGTTGTAACAAAAAATAAAAGGTGTTTACTGCACAGTATAACTGTTGGCTAATGCTACTGTGAAGTCAGAGAACTGGTGAGCAGTTAGCTGCCGCCATCTCTCCATATCATGCAATAAAGTCTCTTGAAGCAAACCTGCTAAGTCTCTGCTTTTCATTTCACTTTAATTCCCCTCTAAATTAATTTCTTCCACAAACCTCTAACAGTTTTGTACATTAGCTGCCTCAACTCAGCCACATACCTGATTCAGATCCAACGTGGTCTCAATCAACTCCTGAAACTTGGCAAAATCGGTGATGAGGTCAGCCAATGGGGAGATAAAGACAGCTTTCAGTAACATCTGGTGTGCTCCTGTGGAAACAATTAGCATCGATTACATTGGATAAGCCAAGGCTTTAACATGCAAGAAGAAAGATTTATTTCAGTGAACAATATATTAACAAGCATTCTATTAGGCAAGATACCAGCATTTCATTGAATGACTTAATTGTGGGCCATTGAGGGTATGAGCAAAGATTTGTATTTATGTGCAATTATCACAGCAATATAGCATGATTGCAGATGCAGGGTTAAATAGAGAAATCTATATGTTCTCTCCAATTTATGCCACTTCAGCATTGACCATTGAAAATGCTGTGATAAATACAATGCACGTTTTCCATAGAAAGTCTTCCCCATTTCATGCAAAGCACCCTTTTAACAATTGCCCATCAACCCAGAGTATGAAAGTTAATTAGGTGAGGAACATCATTCCCTTGGGGCGTCATTGATGGTTTTACCATTGATTTTTTTAAAAATCGTCAGGTCCCTTCTCTCTCTCCATACTAATTATGTCCACTCCCCCTCAATTACTTGTCTTTCTGTAGCCAAATTTGTCCATCTATACAAATCCTTCTCAGTGCTTGGATTGTTAAAAGTTAAAATCTTTCATTTTGCTGGCTAAGGAAACAGTTCTCCCTGCTCACCCACAGTCCAGTTTTCCCTGATCATTCTGTCCTTGCACTTTCAGCACTCTGCAATGCACAAAAATAAAGCTCTAGCAACCAACATTGTCAGGTGCACAATCACCTAGTTGAATGAATTATGACTGAACAGGGCTCTCGCTTAACTTTTTTTCCCTGTTGCCAGCCAGGCAACCTTGACAGCTTTTTAGGTTGCCAAATGACATTTTAGGTGGTCATTTAAGATGGTTTGCATGATGCGTGCGATAATGTGCTCGGACAAAGTGCGTAGTTACCAGTCAGAATTATGCTCAATGAAACATTCACATATTATGTTCAAGAAGGAACTGCAGATGCTGGAAAATCGAAGGTAGACAAGAGTGCTGGAGAAACTCAGCGGGTGCAGCAGCATCTATGGAGCAAAGGAAATAGGCAACGTTTCAGGCCAAAATCCATCAGTCTGAAGAAGGGTTTCGGCCCAAAACTTTGCCTATTTCCTTCGCTCCATAGATGCTGCCACATCCACTGAGTTTCTCCACCACTTTTGTCTACATTCACATATTATTTCTGCTTCAAATAACTCACGAACTAAACATATTCACCAATCAAGATATGATATATATCACAATGACATGCAGCAAAATCATAATACAATATCTCAACTCTTTTTACATATTGCAATTAATGCAATTTCTATTAGTTCTTTCCACTTCCAAACAAAAATGTGGTTGGATTATTCTGCAAATGATCAACCTGTGTCAATAAATCCTGGACCATGCACACTACAGATTGATGCAAGCATGTTTTCTGTGAAGGACAGAAAATTACCATGACATGGCCATAGCATTGGCACAGAAACACTCTGGCTTCCCACATAATTTATCCATAACAAAATATATAGGTTGCAAGGACATTTCTAAAGGCATTTTATGATAATAGCTGTTAAAACTGACTATACCCATCTGACAGGTTAAACATTATACTAACTGACAAGAGATGGCCAAAGGACATAACTGCAGCAAATGTTCTTTTGGTAATATGTTTAAAGGTGTCAAAACAAATAATAACATTGGGAATTAAAACACATTTGATTGCATTCCGTTATCAAACGTAGTCAATGTTCGCTCTGAAGACCATGAATCACAATAGGGTCAGGGTGTGTGTGTGAATCAATGCGGTGGATAGATGGCGGGGGGGGGGATGGGGGGGCGGGGGGGGGGGGGGGGGGTGTTGAGAAAGCATATCGGTGTGGAAAGGGTGGATTGAGGCAGGTGAATTAGTACGTGTTGGTTGGAGTATGTAAAATTGTGAGGGGAGAGCTCGGGGGACATCCGTGGTGTTGAATGGAGGATCAGTACAGGATGGATGAGGGGGGGGGGGGTATCAGTACAGGATGAATGGGGGGGTTCAGTACAGGATGATTGGGGGTAGACAAAAATGCTGGAGAAATTCAGCGGGCGAGGCAGCATCTATGGAGCTAAGGAAATAGGCAACGTTTCGTGTCGAGACCCTTCTTCAAACTGTTCCCCCATTCTTTTCTTTATTATTTTTTTAATTAGAAATACATAATAAAAACATTTTGTTTGTTATAGTCATACAGTATTAATATTATTTATATTGACAATTGTATCGTAATTGTACTTGTTTATATTTTTAAAATTTGTATATAGATAGAAAATAGTAGAAAAAAGAGAAAAAAAACAAAAGAATGGAGTATTCAACTGATTATGCATCATTGGAGCTATATCCGTGGGTTATAAAGTATAATTCTTCATCTATTCCTTAATTCAGGTTTCAGTCAGGTTCTCATGCTGAATCAATTTGTCCCTTCAAATATTCAATAAATGGGGACCATATTCTTATGAATAGTTCTTGTTTGTCCATTAAGACAAATCTTAATCTTTCCAAATGTAGGGTCTCCGACATTTCCATTGTCCACATTTTAATTGTGGGGGTTATAGGGCCTCACATCCTTCAGTATTCTTTTTGTCTCTTTAAACAACGCTCTCTTCCTGGAGACCTCTGCAGGATAATCTCGGTAAATGCTGATCTTATCTCCCTCGTATGTGAGATTTCTGCTACGGGCATTTTTTTTCACCATCTCCTCCAGTACATGGTCACATTGCACCTTTATTATCATCCGTGTGCCCGAGCTAGCAGAGGCTTTTGATCCAGATTTAGGACTTTTTGCAACAAATCTACAGCGAATTCGCGAGGGTCTAGTTTCCCCTCTCGCCACCACGTTGGGGAGTCCCTTCCTGAATTCCAACGATTCTTAAATTCTGACGCCTCTGATGTCCTTCCAGTTCAGTGCATTTTTCAGTTATTTTGCTCAGTAGCTCTGATAAGCATTGGTATTCTCTGATAAGTTTTTTTGTTGTTTCAGCACTTGTTGCAGCAATCTCCTCCAGAGTGGCTATGGCTACAGCCTGTTGACCCAGTGATTCCTCAACAGGCTTCAGCCTTTCGTTAAAGCTAGATTCCATCGAGTTGATTTTAACATCCATCTCTGCACACATCCCTGTAATTTGCTGGCTCAGCATTGCTTCTGTTTCATTCTTCAATTTTTCCGATAATTCAAGGACAGTGGAGTTATTTCTACCTTCATTTCCACTTTAAACTCATTAAACTTCTCCTTGAAATTTTGAAATTCTTCTTTAACATTTGTTAACTTTAGTTCTTCCTTTAGTTCTTTAATTTCCTGAGATAGAGAAATCCGAAGTTCTTCCATCTCAGATTTTTTAGCCTTTGATTTCTTTGAAACATCCTCCTGGGGCTCAGTTTTACTTGAGCCCGAGGCTTCAGTCGGGCCTTGTTCTTCCAGTGCCGTTTTCTGCCTGGCAACCTGTTTTGGTTGCTCTCCCCATTCTTCTTGAATGGGGGGGATCAGTAACAGGATGGATTGGGGGGGGGGGGGGGGAAATCAGCACAGGATGAATGGTTTGGAGGGGGGGGGGTCAGGACAGTGTGATCGGAGGTCTGTGCAGGATGAATGGAGAATCACTACAGGATGAATGAGGGGATCAGTAGCGGAATGAATGAGGGGGATCAGTACAGGATGAAATAGGGATCAGTAAAAGATAAATGGGGAAGATCACTACAGGATGGATGGGGGGTTTGGTGCAGGGTAAATGGAAGGTGGGTCAGTAGGGGATGAATGGGTGGAGCAGTAGTGCAGTATGAATGGGGGGTGGGGAAGAGATGGTGCAGGATGGATGGGAAGGGGGGTCAGTACAGGATGAATTGGGGGGACCAGAGTAGGATGGATGGGGGGTGGGCAGGAGAATCAATGCGAGGTGGGTAGGGTGATGAATAGATTGGGTGGGGGTAGTTAATGGGGAGAAGGGAGCACAGGGGTAATGTTAGTGATGACTGAATAGAGGAGGGAATGGGATCAGTGCGGGTGGAGACGAGGGTCCACCAGTTTGAGAGATGAGAGTGAGAGAGTGAGTGAGAGAGTGAGGTGAAGTGAGTGTGTGTGTGTGTGTGTGAGTGTGATTGTGAGAGAGTGAAGAGTGAGAGAGTGAGAGTGAGAGTGTGAAGTTGTGAGAGTGTGAGTGTGAGTGTGAGAGAGTGAGTGGTTGAGTGTGAGAGTGAGTGAGTGAGAGTGAGAGAGTGAGAGAGAAGAGTGAGAGTGTGAGAGAGTGAGAGAGTGAGAGAGTGCGAGAGTGCGAGAGTGCGAGAGAGTGAGAGAGAGAGAGAGAGAGAGAGAGAGAGAGAGAGAGAGAGAGAGGATGGGGCAGAGGAGGTGGGGAAGGAGGTAGGTCAGCGCTCCTCGGACAACAACGCCGAAGTGCCGCCACCAAAGGGGGAGATGGTCGGAAACTCGACGTCACCGCCTCCCCTCCTCCACCAGTTGACAGGTAGGTGGGTGTGGGGCCGAGCAGTGCAGCTCAAAGATCTTTGGTGCAGCTGCTTCAGTCGGCGGAAGGAGGCATCCGCCTCCCTCTCCATCTCTCTCTCTCCCTCCGGCCTCGGTGTGCAAGAGGGGTTGTAGGCAACGGCCGTTATCAGGGCGATAGCGGTCGCTGCCTTCAAATCAAAGCTATGGCTGCAAATCCACCAACTGCGCTTTCAAAACAACCCCTCTTGTACGCCGAGGCCGGGAGGAGGGCGGGAGGTATGTAGGTCGGTAGGTAGGTCTTCTTCCGCCGGGCGGGGTGCGGGAGGCGGCGGTAGAGCCGTTATCGCAGCCGTTGCTGCGGGGCCCGTCATTCGCTCCGACCCTTCGCACCTGGTATCTTTGCCCCGCAATCAAAGATACTAGAGGAATACAGCCGCCACCGTCGATACGAAACGTCATGCTCCTATTCTCCAGAGATACTGCCTGGCCCGCGGAGTTGCCCCAGTTTTTTGTGTCTATCGGTATAAACCAGTATTTGCTTGCCAAGCCGGGCAAAATGAGTTGGCGTTTAGGTTGCCCGGCGGCACTTTGGGTGGTCATTGGCACCCGGGCAACCGCTAATTTCGAGCCCTGCTGAAGGGACTATAACTCTTTGTTATTTGGTTTAAATACATGGTCACATGCCTCCAGGTGTTATTCAGTGTCCAAATCTAAGACTGGCAAAGACTGGTAGCCTCGTCATTGACAAGGCTGTGGGACTCATGAAAGGCATGATTGCCAGACTAGGTTTGCAGCAGGTTGTGAAGCAACACAAGCATTAATGTCATCCTCACTATTTTTCTGTTAATACTGATACACCTTTGTATTATAGTATTGCTAGGTGTGACTACAGAGTTAATTCTTGTAAAACAAACTTTATGAGGATGTTGCCAGTACTCAAGGTCTTGATCTACAGCAGAGGTTGAGCAGGCTAGGACCTTGAAGCGCAGGAGGATGAGGGGTGATCTTAAAAGGGTGTATAAGTCTTTTACCCAGAGTAGGGGAGTCAAGAACCAGAGGACAAGGGTTAAGGCAAGGGGAGAAAGATTTAATACGAATCTGAGGGGCAACATTTTTTTACACAAAGGATGGTGGGTATACAGAAGGAGCTGCCAGAGGAAGTAGTTGAGCCAGGTACTATCACAAAGAATAGGAGACATCTGGACAGGTACATGACACGATAGGTTTGGAAGGAAATGGGCCAAACTCAGGCAGGTGCGACTAATGTAGATGGGGCATGTTGGTCGGCATGGGCTAGTTGGGCCCCAAGGCTCTGCTTCCACGCTTTATGACTCTCTCCTTACATTGTTGCCATGTCGGAGACATGGACAGATGTGGATGTTGAAAATGGGGATCCACAAGTTAGTTGGGGCCATGATCAACAGATGTGTGTTCCAGTATAAAATGGAACTGCATGATTAAGCAAGGACCATTACTCAAAGGTTTAATGGAAATTTCAGGAGAGCTTTTTTGGAGCAGCAACAAATGTAGTAAAAATAAAGTGGTAGCTTAATGATGGTGTGACTGGTACATATACACTGAACAGCAAAAGTGACATGGAATAGACAGGTCTAAATGATCCCGCAACAAATGGATGAGAATGACATTTTTTCGTCCCTGGATAACACACAACAAAAAGCTTTTTACTGTACCACAGTACACGTGACAATAATAAACTAAGCTAAACAATTTGTTGGAGGACGATTAAACAGTTAATGAGTAGAATCCATGGGTATCCCCAGCCTCAACAATTACACACATAAGCAAATGTCAAAGATAGGGATGATGCATTTGCAACCATCTTTAGTCAGTGTCTTTCTCAGCTCCCCTCAAGTAAAGATTTCAGTGTTCTTGATTCGCTCCAATAAAATGAGATACAGCAAGGACTGTGGGATTAAACAAATTCCAGCTGTGCATTGCACTCCAGGACTCGCCATCTAGAATCTAGTCTCGATTCAGTGGGAATGAGGGGAAAACGTTCCAATAATTGGAGCCGTACCTTCCACAATGGAACATAATTGTTGGGATCAATCATCCCAGCCTCAGTACTTTAATGCAAGAGTTCCTATTTCTCTGACGTTTTCTACAAATTAAAATGAATTTTATTTTCTCTTTCCCAGTTCTGCAAAAGCAGTCTTTGACCTGAAACAATAACTCTATTTCTCGTCTTACAGATGCTGCAAAACCTGTTCAGCTTCTCCAACATTTTCTATTTTAATATCAGATTTCCAGCATCTGCAGCTTTGTTTTAATTTTCAATGCCAAATACTCTGCACACTGTGCTGAATATACAAGTATTGTATCTTTTACCTTGGTACCTATCCAATACCTGCACCACATTTGGGAGGTGGTTGACAGCCTGGTAAATCCGGTAGCAATCCTGCAGGACAGCCGCATGACGCTGGAACTTCTTCGCCAGGCGATTGAGGTCAGGAAAGCGCCGAAGAAGATCCTCCTGTAAATTCTGCCGAAGCTCCGTGTCTTCCACGAAAGCCTCCACCAGGTTAAGTCTTGTCAAAGCAAATTACAAGAAATCATTTAAACATTTGCTTTAATAGATCATAGTACAAATTACTTAAATACATTGAATTTCAAATCAGAAATTCACAGAACAACTTTACATGGAAATAACGATTTCAACCCCATGATCCAGCAGCCTGACACAAGATATGTGTGTCAATCTGAAGGACTATTGCCCAGCCTCAATTAGATATTTTCCAACTTTCCCCCATTTTATCTGTAAAATAAAATAAGGTCTGACCCAAATGAAATAGGGAAAGATTTGCGTCTCCCTACATACTACCTATTGGTATTGTTCATTTTAGTATTGGTAGGTACCCGGGAGAATGTTGCTGACTGTAATTCATCTCTGCTCTGCTTGCAGCTTTCATTCATGGCCAAAAAACCTGACTTGAAAGTTATGAAAAATCTTCCTACTAAAATTTCAACATCTTGTATTCTAGGTTTTAAATCTTCCCACATTGTTGCTCCATCATCAAATTTAATAAGCCAATATTAAAACTTGCAAATAAATCAGATTATTGGGTATTATTCTGCCACTGTCTGGCTGTATTGGTGTAGTACAGATGAAAAATAAAATGAAAGAATCTAATAGAAAATTTAATTTGTTCTTCTTTCCGTTCCCCTTCACCTCATTTAAAAAGAACATCTCCCAACTGCGCCACACATTTCACAATGTTACTCCTGTGATCAACATGGCTGGCTGTATGTGGCTCTCGTCTCTACGTTACAGGAAAACAGTGATTGATTGGAGAGTGTGCAGAAGAAATTCAAGAAATTTACTGCTATGCCACTGTGCCGCCTTCAAGCACCAGAGAACTGGGTTCGATCCTGACTACAGGTGCTTGTCTGTATTGAGTTTGTATGTTCTCCCGGTGACTTGCAAGGGTTTTCTCCAAGATCTCAGTTTTCTCCCACACTCCAAAGACGTGCAGGTTTGTAGGTTAATAGGCTTGGTATAAATGTAAAAATTGTCCCTAGTGTGTGTACCGTAGAGTTAACGTGTGGGGATCGCTGGTCGATGAACTCGTTGGGCCTGCTTCTGCACTGTATCTCTAAAACTAAAAATAAGTAATGGAAGATTGATGGATGATTTTCATACTTATATGCTGTAAAACTGATCATGTTCATTTCCCTACCTTAACTTGCACTGTGCAGCAATGCATTACCCCTGTGCATGCTGACCTGCAGTGTAGATGTAACTCAAATTCAAATTACACCTTAATCTAGTTGATCCTCCAGTTCTCAGATATCTACATAATTTCTTGTTTCTTGTATATTACATCAGTCATCAACTAATTTCTGCCATTAACTTTGTTGTTATTGTTCCCTTTGACCAAGCCTTAGCTCAACTGCCCTAATATTTCCCTATGACTACATTTTGCTTGATAAAGCTCCATGGAATGTTTAGCCATATAAAGGCACTTCAAATATGCCAGTTTTTGTAAGTTATTATCTGCTAATACAGAGGACAAAGCGATGTTAACTGAATGCGGTCAGCAGGGGGCAGCAAATTACCTCTCTCTATTCTCCATTTTGATACAAATAGCAAACTGCGTTTAAATAATAAATGCGCCTTTACTACACATTAAGCATCAAGGTACTTTGAAACGGGGGCTTAACATGCTGCCATACCAAAGAAAGGGTTATGGAAAGGTGACAATAGACAAGTGGTGTTTTGATCAGAATGTAGACAACACACACCCACAGTCAAACCACAACTATTTTGCAGGCTACAAGAGGGAACATAATCCAGCTATAAAATTTTATCTACTATATAACTTAAAAAATGGGAAGATTACATGAGAAAAGTTAGGCACAGCAATTTGTGCAAGTGTATACGTCTGCAACAGGCTTCTGGACTCCTTTACTAGCTGAACTGAATCTGTTAAGGGCCTGTCCCACTTGGGCATCATTTACGTGTCACGCAGGTGGCTCGCGAAGATTTTGTGAATTCCAAAATCCTGGGGCACCCGCTCTCGACCATGCGTCACTGCCATGTGTCGTGACGTGTAAATTATGTTGCGTAAATGACGCCCGAGTGGGACAGGCCCTTAGTCTGTTGTAAATCGTAACATTTCCTCCAGACTAACACTCAACACAGGTGCTGCTCAGGATTGTGTTCAATCTTGTTCTTCTCTCTGTACATTGCCAAATACAAACCCAACTCAATCTTTAAGTTTGTTGAAGATAGATAGAAAGTAACAGAAATACAGAGTAACAGCCATTCAAGCAGCATCTCTGGTAAAACAAAAAGGATGGGTGACATTTTGGGTCGGGACCCTTCTTCAGTCTTCCGCAAAAAACACTTACCCGAAACATCACCCACCCTTTTACTCCAGAGATGCTGCCTGACCTGACCCGCTGAGTTACTCCAGCACTTTGTGTCTATCTTCGGTATAAACCAGCATCTGCAGTTCCTTGTTCCTACTTTTAAGTTTGTTGACAACTGCAGTCGGCCAGATCTACTACAATGAGACAGTACCATAAAGAGATCGAGAACTTTGTAACACGGTATCAGCAAAATAAAAGTTCTCTCGAACTTCAGCAGAGGCAATATAGAAAGTATTCTGACAGAATGCATCTCAGTGTGGTATGGCAATTATTCTGCTCTTGACTTGAGTGATGAACATTGCCCAGTCCATCACAGGCCCGTCACTTTCTGCCACCACTGAACCAATCACATCTTTCACATTCCCTTCCTGATATTGGTACCATGTACTCATTACCTCATTTGATTACTCTGTTATTGTATTTTCAATTTATTTTTACTAAATCGGACTTGCACTAGTCGTTTTATTACTGTATATGTACTGTTTGTGAGCTTTATATGAATAAGGAATGTCATTGCCCCCTGGTATATCTCTATACTTATAAAACTCTGATCTTGGATATGCGTGTTTTTGTGTGTGTGAGATGGTTGTGTGTGTTTCACATCTCCTCGAAAACACGGTGGCATTTTTACATATTCCGATAAAGGTTTACGCCATGTAAAAATTCGCCTTATCTGAAAATTTCATGCATCATTTCTCGAGTTATTAACTTAGAAAATAAACTAGATGGTCTCGCTGATGTCACAATGGATCTGTCTGCCTGCCGCTGCTCGCGCTTCGAGTGATGCCACACGCTCTGTCTTCTGTACTTCTTGGCTTCTTAACTTTCACTTCTTTAAATTTGCCACTTAGCTTTTTAAAACTGCTGCTCTGGTCGTGCTGTGCACTTCGCTGAGCTCCTTGAAGTTCTAGAACTTTGCGGTAGCGGTCATTAACGCCGTGCAGGGCAGCACGGTGGGAAGGTTGCCGTGGCGCCCATCTGGGAGAGGCAGTCTATGGAGACCTGCGATTCCTCCTTCGATCGCAGGGACTCGGGGAATCATGACACCTTTTCCTCGCTGGTGATCCCGATCCCACCTGACGATCTTTGCCCATCACGGGGGACGACCTCCTCTCCATCTCTGTTAGGTACTTCCCCCCCCCCCCCCCCTCCGGTGAATGCTATGTACTTAACTCTTGTTTCTCTCCTGAGTGCAGGCCCCGTGGCTGGGAGTCAGGAATCAAGGGGTTAAGGGCTCCTGTACCCGATTGGCCAAGCTGCGTCAGGTGAAGGGTGACTCATCGGAAGCTTAAATACCAGAAGCTCCCAGAATTCTCTCTCTCTCTCTTCGTCGACTCTGACTCATGAACAGACGGTGGTTTGAACTGCAGGAGGTCTGGCCACATGGCTTAGAACTTTGTGTATTATTACCTACATTTGTAAATTAATATTGAATTGGGACGGATAAGGGCTGACCTGAGGGTTTTTGTGTATTTCGTTTAAGGGTTATTTCCATTTAGGCAGGTTAGAGACTCTAGTTCGACGGCCCATTGCGAGGATGGCTGGAGCACTGTTATCTTTGTTTAATAGTTTATTCTTGTCCTTGACTGGGTTGTTTGAATCGGGTTTGGGTTTTAACAAAATACTATTTTCTTGAACTTGAGCCTGGTTTTTGACTATGTTACGCGGCTCTGAAGTACCTGCATTCGGGAGTCGTAATAGTCTCCCCCACCGATCGTTTCACGCGGGTGGGTGGCCTTCCCCTCACGGAGGCCACGACCAGCTGGTCCTCTGCTGTTTTTGACCGTCCTCAGATCGCGCCCCCCTTCAAGTCTCCGCCGCCCCCTCGCCCTGGGCCCCTCCTCTCTAACCCCTCCCTCCCCTCCTCTCTCTCCATGGGCCGCAGCCCCGCTCCCCCACCCTCCACTCCCTCTCCCCCTTCTCCTCGTGTGTGTGTGTGTGTGTGTGTGTGTGTGTGTGTGTGTGTGTGTGTGTGTGTGTGTGTGTGTGTGTGTGTGTGTGTGTGTGTGTGTGTGTGTGTGTGTGTGTGAGATGCCGCAACCGTGCGTTGAGGGGACGGGTCCCACTTGGTCTAGTATAATAAACTCATCGGAATCTGTACCTAAATACTTATACCATAAAACAACTGCAGCATTTAAGACACCTACAGCCACAATTAAAAGAGAAGTGATCTTGCTATTTATTGTAAAACACGGATAAGCTGGTACACTCAAGACTTTAGCCGTGCCAGAGTGGTTTATTTTCTGTTGTTAACACTTTTAGTTTGCTTTTTTGGATGTTACAAAGTGCCATAATAAATTTTCCATACGCGTGGGTGAATGGGAATCTTAGGAATGGGAATCTTACCCTGGTGTTTCTAAGGGGAGCATGGGAGCCATCACTGTCCGGATGGCCGGATGTCAAACCATCGGGTTCCAAACAGTCAGGTATCAGATGATCAGAGATTGCTGTATTCATTCATGGGTGTACGTTATTCAGCCCATTGTTGCTGGTATAAAACAAATATCACTGTGAGGATATTTGTTGAAACTGGGGGAAGTTCCAAAGAGCCGTTTCAAAAGAAAACTGTGCTGGAACTTGCCAGCTTATCAACTTATTGCTCACCAATTTGCAAGTATCCAACACCACTGCAAATAGCCCCCTTTTCTCCTGCTAGGACTTGCCCTACAGGATAAATTGGGAGTGCCTTTTCAAGGTATACTCTCAGATCCCCACAGGCATTGCTGCTTTCTACAAAATGATTACAGAAACAGACAAAATAACCTTTATGTTTTGTAAACCAGCATCTGCAGGTCCTTGTTTCTACAGGAACCTACTCATTGCTGTTGAATTAACTGAGTGAAATGCTTTGGTCTAAACACACAGAACTAAAAGACTTCAGGCAGTTTAATCAGACTAATTATCACCATCTAGATACCCCACCCCACCCAGAAAAACAAGACATCTCAAAAATTTCCATGACAAATAATTTTGAATGTTTTCATTATAATCCCTCATCCAAAAGGGCATGCAAAAATATTTTTTTAACAGACATTGTTGCAAAAAAAACATGACACAAAATATGGATGAAGCTGTTTGTGCCTGAATGATCTGGATTGGTTCCAGATATTAAAAATGTTTGAACTTGTATTGAAAAGCTGTGTCCCCTTGAAGATGCAGTTTAAAAATAAGATACAGTAGGTATGTTACAAAACTTACCTTCAGTGGTGCTGCAGTTCTGCCGCTGGCCGTGCACGCGACTTTGGCGCCTTTAAGGGGGGGGGGGGGGGGGGGGGGGGGGGGGGGGGAGGGGGGGTTAAAATGTGTTTTTTCCCTTGCCACCGGAATTATATTTTCTCGGAGTGCGAGTTATTTCTGGAGATTTGTTCCGACTGCCAGTAAGTTAAACTATTATTTTTTTTTTTAAATCGCCCGACTATTTCAGCGCTACAGTAAAATAAAAAATAGCTCCTAATGCCGTGAACACCGACAACGGGGACCGATTTTACGTAGGGGACAGGTAAGTGAAAGCTGTTTATTTTTTCTTACAAACCTGCTTGTTTAGGTGACTTTAATCAATATTTCATGTTGCAAAATGGTGATTTATTCCCCATATGAACCGGCAGTGTTTTTCCTGCCGATATTGGGTTTAAATTCACCGCAACTGCAACGTTCCAATTGATTGCGTTCCAGAAAATCCCACTCGCAAGCTGTTTAAAATGCCCATTAATTTATGGGCATTAAACACTAAATTCCTTCAATTTGGCCTATAAATTGGGTAACTAACTAATTATATGCTTTAATTTCAGGTCATCCAAGTAAGATTGTTTCATATTAGTTTCAGAATGCATCAATCTATAATAACTGAAAATTTCTTTCAGTTCTCTTAATTTTTAAGAAAGTTATGGGCTTTTGATTGTCCTCGATCACAACTTTTGTGTTAAGTCAATGGAAAGGCAATGGGGAACAAGATGCTAATTTCCTAGTATAAAAATGGCCATAACTTTTTTAATACTGAAGATATGAAAGCGAATTAGGTGTCAAATTAAACTTCTTTGTATGCTTTATCTGATGGAATAAATTGCAGACTTGATTTTTAAAATCTCAAAATTTTGTAACGTTGCTAGATACAGCATTGAAACAAGCTCTTCAGCCCAATGACCACCCCGATTATCAAATAACTGTTTACACTAAACTATGTTATCCCACTTTCTCATCCACTCTCTTGACATTAAGGGCATCTTGTTTTAAGAAAGGTCAATTAATCTACAAACTCGTTGAAGTCAGCTAAGAAGGCACACCAACCCCTTTACTTTTTAGAAGGCTTGGGAAACTTGGCATGTCCCCAACAACCCTCACCAACTTCTACAGATGCACCATTGAAAACATTTTATCTGGATGCATCCTGCATGGGTTTTGGAACAGCTCCATACTTGACCGCAAGAAATTGCAGAGTTATTGATATAGCCCAGACCATTACGCAAACCAACCTCACTTCCATTGACTCAATCTACACTTTGCGCAGCCTTGGCAAAGCCACCTGCATAATCTAGGGCCAGTCTCACAACAGTAACCGTCTTCTCCCCTCTCCCGTCAGGAAACAGGGAAAGAGGTCTGAAAACGTATACCTCCAGATTCAGGGTCAGTTTCTTCCCAGCTGTTATCAGGCAACTGAATCTTCCTTTCAACAGCTAGAGTGCGGTCCTGTTCTCCCACCTACCTCATTGGACTTTATTTGCATTAAGATTTATATACTTTATCCTGCATCTGTACACTGTGGACGATTATAATCATGGTGTAGTCTTTTTGCTGATCGCACGCAACAAAGAGTTGTTTTACTGTATCACAGTACACGACAACCTGTACTATTACTAAAACTCTCATCTTGACCACTTCCGGTCGGCAGTATAATTAAATTTGTGCAAAGACTCTACCCTATATTGCTAGGATTTTTTCGCCACCTTATCCACCGTTCTCCTCTACTCCAAGACACCGGGTTTTGTTCCGATCGGTGAAATATGAGAAAAGTTATGAAGATTTAAAAAATCGCGAGATCAGCATATTAGTCTTCTCGCCTGTCAGTCACCATGAAGGTAATGCCCCTTCCGGCACCCGCTGGAGAATAAAACCCCGGAGGCGAGACTGAGTAAACAAGCCATGCTGATCGAGTCAGCAAGAGTGGAGTCGGGAAAGGCGCTGAGTGGAGTCGGGAAAGGCGCTGAGTGGAGTCGGGAAAGGCGCTGTGTGGAGTCGGGAAAGGTGCTGTGTGGTGCTGCGGCCGGCGGCCACTGAGTGGAGTCCGTCCGTCCCCACCCCCCCTCCCCCTCCCACCCCCCCCCCCCCCCCCCCCCACCCCCCCCCCCCCACCCCCCCCCACCCACTCAAAGGGTCAGGCAGCATCTCTGGAGAAAAAGGATGGTGACATTTTGGGTGAAGCATGAAGGAGAGTTCCACTGACCTCCTAGGACCACGTGGCGACTATGCTGTGAGTTTGAGTCGAGGGCAAAATCGTCTAAACTCACAGATTAGGTCGCTGCAGTGGGACGGCCGCTTTAAGTTTCTGTAAGGAGAGCAGTCACACACTGCAACTGGATGCCAAGATTTCCCTCTGTGTAATAGCTTGGCTAACATGGAACTTAAAGGGATCCGTAGTTCGAAAGTACAGACCAAATAAAATATAATAAAAAGGAACTGCAGAAGCTGATTTATACCCTGGACACAAGAAGTTGGAGTAACTCAGCAAGTCAGGCAGCATCTCTGAAGAAAATGGATAGGTGACGTTTCGGGTTAGGAGACTTCTTTCTCCTATCTTCCATCTTACCTCTCCTCAATCCTGTTCTTGTCCATCATTGGCTGTTTGATCCACTGGTTGACAAGGCGTTGTCCCTGAGAAGTCTTGCACTTATTCAATAAACCAGCTAGTGACTGGGTATTGCTTGCATCTTCAGATGAGCCCTTGGATTAAAAATACTGCAGGTTATCCACTGTATTGCGTGACAGCTCCTCACCAGAATTTTATATTTAGAATAGCAACAGTACAAAATCAAACACAGATTTAAGCAATTTTGGATCACATGTAATATAATGAAGAGATTTCAGTGGAAGGCAAGGCAAAAGTATGAAATACAGTAAATTAGCAAATCATAAGGCATCCAACTTCAATGTGTTGCCTTATTGTTCCAGAAAGTAACATATCTGCAACTCAATGGATGTCACAGAATTATTGTGTGCGTCTTGATCAAAATGTAGGATCTTTCATGACAAAAGCATAATATGCGCTCACTCACACAGCAAAAGCGGGGGCAAGGGAAAGCCGGGGAGCGTTGTCAAAGAGGGCTGGCACAGTGTACGGTAAGTCCTTTAGAGAGCGCGAAGGGGGGGGAGAGAAGGGCAGAGAAGGAGTGGAGACACTTTTAAGAAGCCAGACAACTTTTAATAAAGTTTAATGGGCATTTAACATAACCGGTCAGTTTTCCTTGGTTCTGAAATCTCCAATGAGCCAATTGAAATGCCCGGTCAGTGAAGGAGATTCCCTACGGCTACCCTATACTGCCTATAACTACATAGTGACCCCACTCCACTGCACTATGAGATCAAAAGAACCGTGCCGACCAATTTTTACTCGTGGAAAATTTTTCAGCATGCTGAAAAATGTCCCTCGATCAAACTGAGGCCACAAGTGTGCGGGAACTTCACTTGAGCATGAAGGAGAGTTCCAGTGACCTCCTAGGACCATGTTGTGAGTTTGAGTTGAGAGCAGACTCTTCTAAACTTGCAAATTAGGTCACTGCAGTGGAACAGACCCTTAAGTTTCAACATTACTCATACAGCTCTCATATATTCCAAAGTATTCAACGCAGAATCATTGAAAGTGATCACAGAAAAGTTGCCTTCTCACAATTAAACTTCTCCACTTCTAGACATATAGCTAAAGGTTCTTCCTCCTCCTTATGCTATAACATCCTTCCCACACTATGTTGGTCATAAATGTATCCAATAATCTAGTAGCATTCTAACTAATACTTTATACAGCTAAAGCACAATGTCTGTATTCCTGTAGGAGAAAGGGGCTGGAGTAGCAAGCATGTCAGACAGCATGTTTGAAAAACATGGATAGGTGAAGTTTCAGGTCAAGACCCTTCTTCAGACTGATTGTAGGGGGGGCGGAAGTAAGCTGGAAAAGAGGAGTGGCAGGTTAAAGTGCAGCAGGTAATAGGTGAACAGAGGCGAGGGAGGGATTTTGATAAGCAGATGGTTGGAAATGACCAGATGTAAGAGCAGAAGGTATGAGACAGGTTTGAAGAGTTGAGGATTATGAAGATAGAGGGAGGAAATTAACAGGCGGGAGAAATAGATGGAAATCCAAGTTGGGCACAGGGGAGAGAAAGAGGGGGGGTGGGAGTGGGAGGTTTGGGGGGAGCTAGAGGATGTTGGGTTGGGTACTGTTGGGTTATAAGCTACCCAAGCTGAACATTAAGTGCCATTTTGCGCTGGCAATGGAGGCAGAGGACAGGTCAGTTAATTAAAAGAATTAAAAGAGTAAAAGTGGTTAGTATTCTTCTTTATAATCTTTTATTTTGTGCTGTAGAGATTAAACAGGTAAACCATATGGCTTCTTAACAAATGTATTATCTGCCACCATCAGACATCCATAATCATGCACTTCTTGGTCTTACCTTTCCTCTACACCACAGCAGTTGTGCATGAGCAATGTCTCCCTATTAAGGAGAGCCACAGTTTAAACTCAGGCTTGTGATAAACCGTGCATTTGATCATAGGATGTAGACAGAAGAAAATCCAATGAGATAGGGCCACACAGTGTATATGGTGGAAAACATACCTTAGGAAACAAGTCAAACTCCTACCTTCTTCCATAAAAGCTATTCCCTTTGCTCTACCCGACTCACTCCCACATTCGCTGCAACCAAACTCCGACTTGCTTTTTCCTTTCGCAGTTCTGATGAAAGTTCTCGGGTCTGAAACACTAACACTATTTAGGGTGGTAAAGAAAGCCTTTGGTGTGCTGGCCTTTATAAATCAGAGCATTGAATATAGGAGTAGGGAAGTAATGTTAAAATTGTACAAGGCATTGGTAAGACCAATTCTGGAGTATGGTGTAACATTTTGGTCGCCTAGTTATAGGAAGGATGTCAACAAAATAGAGAGAGTACAGAGGAGATTTACTAGAATGTTGCCAGGGTTCCAGCAACTCTGTTACAGAGAAAGGTTGAACAAGTTAGGTCTTTATTCTTTGGAGCGCAGAAGGTTAAGGGGGGACTTGATTGAGGTCTTTAAAATGATGAAAGGGATAGACAGAGTTGACGTGGATACGTTTTTCCCATTGAGGGTAGGGAAGATTCAAACAAGAGGGCATGACATGAGAATTAAGGGACAGAAGTTTAGGGTAACGTGAGGGGGAACTTCTTTACTCAGAGGGTGGTGGCTGTGTGGAATGAGCTTCCAGCAGAAGTGGTGGAGGCAGGATTGATTTTAACATTTAAAAGTAAAGTGGATAGGTATATGGACGTGAAGGGAATGGAGGGGTATGGAGCAGGTAGATGGGACTAGGGGAAAACAAATGGTCGGCACGGACTGGAAGGGCCGAGAGGGCCTGTTTCCATGCTGTAATTGTTATATGGTTATTTCCCTTTTTGCAGATGGCAAGTGTTTCCATTACTTTTTTTTTAAATATAGCACTCTCTGCTTTTCAACCATGCCAACATTTTTGAATGGATGAACAGAAATACCCTCCAGTTAAATATTTAGATGGCTGAAGCCATCCTCCTCCGTCCCAGACACAAACTACGAACCATCCCTCTTCCAGCAATTGAACCAGATTGTTCACAACTTTGGTCGCTTACCTGCTCCCAACTCATTAGAGTTGCCTTATCTTCATCTTCGTAATAGTCCAACTCAGAACCTGTCTTCAAGTCCTCATTCTTGCCTTTGTTACCTCTGAAGTTAACCACTAAAACACATTGTTGGCAGGCTCTGATCACTCTATCTCTAAACTTGAGGTCTGGTTCCAATGTTCTGGCATGCATCAAATCCAGTTCAGCTTCTAGGACTGTGCTTACTGGCCCTATAATGCACCAGGCTCAGTTATGGTTCCATTTTAAATTTCTCATCTTTGTTTGCAAATCCCTCCGTGGTCTCCATAATATTTCCACCACTTCAATTCCCAGCTCTACAATCTCGAGAATCTTAAAACTTAACCTTTTGGGTTTGTATTTCCCTCCCTTATTGCACAAAGTGTTAGCCATTAATTACTCATACTAGACACAACATTAAAATTTCTGTATAATAAATCACGAGTAACATGAACTATCCTGAGAGCCTTCTCTCATAATCTGAACTGTTATGCATTTGTGACATGATGCACCGTAATTGGAATTCTCTCACCTCCTCTTAAATGAAAACGGTTGTCGATTGATTAGTTGATGGAAGGATACAACGAAGTAATAGGATCTTCGGTCCACCAAGCCCACAATCACCTATTCTGTATTATCCCACTTCCACATCCACTCCCTACACACTGGGGGAAATTTCCAGGGGCCAATTAACCTACATAGCCACCCATCTTTGGGATGTGGGAGGAAACCAGAGCACCCAGAGAACCACACAATCACAGAGTGAACATATAAACTCCACACAGGCAACACCAGAGGTCAGGATCAAACTCTGTTCTCTGGTGCTGTGAGACAACAGCTCTAGCTGCTGTCCCCACTGTGCCACCTGTTGTCTTCAGACTGGGACAAGCCCTGCAGCTCACCTGGAAAAGATTGAGTGCGCTGACTGCTGCATTGTCCAACCTCATGTACTGGTTCAGATCAAAGGTGATCAGCTCATATTGACCAAAGTTAGTGCTATCTGACAAGAGCTCCAAATACTTGATCACAGCGGATACAGAAGACATGGCAACCTTTAAAACAAAAAGTGAAAAGTTTTTAATCAGTTGTTTGGTAACTTTCAATCTACAGGTATAGACAGCAAAACTAAAATAATGCACATTCATGTCCAAGAGTGATTCTTGAAATAGTACATTATTTGCAACTTAGTAGCATGCAGTTAGCAGGCTTTTTCACGATATGCATTTGTCCTCACAATATAATAAAATTAAGCCAAGTTTAACCAACTACAGAGCCCTCCATAATTTTTGGGACAAAGACTCATTATTTATTTATTTGCCTCTGTACGCCACAATTTGAGATTTGTAATATAAAAACAAAAATCACGTGGTTAAAGTGCACAGTCAGATTTTATTCAATGGTATTTTTGTACATTTTAGTTTTACCATGTAGAAATTACAGCAGTGTTTATACATAGTCCCCCCCCCCCCCCCCCCCCCCCCCCCCCCCCCCCCCCCCCCCCCCCCATTTCAGGACACCATAATGTTTGGGATACAGCAATGTCATGTAAAAGAAAGTAGTCATGTTAATGGTACACAAAAGACTGGAGAAACTCAGCGGGTGCAGCAGCATCTAAGGAGCGAAGGAGATAGGCGACGTTTCAGGTCGAGACCCTTCTTCAGACTGGTCAGGGATCAGGGAAACGAGAGATATAGATGGTGATGTGGAGAGATGTTTAATATTTTGTTGCATATCCTTTGCATGCAATGACTGCTTGAAATCTGCAATTCATGCACCAGTTGCTGGGTGCCTTCTCTGGTGGTGCTCTGCAAGGCCTGTATTGCAGCCATCTTTAGCTTATGCTTGTTTTGGGGGGTAGTTCCCTTCAGTTTTCTCTTCAGCATATAAAAGGCATGCTCAATTGGATTCAGATCGGGTGATTGACTTGGCCGCACAAGAATTGACTATTTTTTTAGGTTTGAAAAACTCCTTTGTTGCTTTGGTAGGACGTTTGGGATCACTGTCTTGCTGTAGAATGAACCGCCAGCCAATGAGTTTTCAGACATTTGTTTGAACTTGAGCAGATAGGATGTGTCGATACACTTCAGAATTCATTATGCTACTACCATCAGCAGTTATATCATCAATGAAGATAAGAGAGCCAGCACCTTCAGCAGCCATCCAGGCCATAGCATCCCTGCAACCATGTTTCACAGATGAGCTGGTATGCTTTGGATCTTGGGCAGTTCCTTCTCTCCTGCATACTTTGCTCTTGCCATCACACTGGTATGTTAATTTTCATCTCATCTGTCCACAAGACCTTTCTCTAGAACTGTGGTTGCTCTTTTAAGTACTTCTTGGCAAATTGTAACCCGGCGATTGCATTTTTGCAACTAAACAGTGGTACTTGCATTGTAGCCTCTGTATTTCTGTTCATGAAGTCTTCTGCGGACAGTGGTCATTGACAAATCCACACGCGACTCCTGAAGAGTGTTTCTGATCTGTCAGACAGGTGTTTGGGCATTTTTCTTTATTATAGAGAGAATTCTTCTGTCATCAGCTGTGGAGGTTGTCCTTGACCTGCCAGTCCCTTTGTGATTAGTAAGCTCACCAGTGTTCTCTTTCTTCTTAATGATGTTCCAAACAGTTAATTTTGGTAAGCCTAAGGCTTGGCCGATGTTTTTTTTTTTTTTTTAAATAATATTTTTATTAGAAGTGATCCATCATAACAACAGTATAACAACGGTATAACAACTTTTCAAATACACAACCAACTTATTTCAATTAGTATACGGATATTACGAATAATTCTTATAAACTTCTATTTTTTAGAAAATAGAAAAAAGAAAATAGATTTTAATCAATAAGAAGTGATTAAATAATAATTTTGATTATATAGAGAAAGGGAAAAAAAAAGTTATATATATTTAATTAAAACAAAGTATTACATATTAAAAAAATTATAGTATACATCTTAATAGTGAAAAACACAATTTCAAATAATGATATCAATAGAGACATGTATACAAATTAAAAAAAGGAATTATTTTCATCTAATCTTGCCGGGTACCCATTGCGTTGTGATGCCAAGAACAGCTACCCCTTCAAATATTCTGTATATGGAGACCATATCTGTTCAAAGAGTTCGTATTTGTCCATTAGGACAAATCTGATTCTTTCCAAATGCAACGTCTCCAACATTTCCACTGTCCACATTTTAATTGTGGGGGATAATGTTCCCTTCCAAAATTTCAATATTAATTTTTCCCCTATTATCAAACAGTAATCCAAGAAATTTCTTTGGTTTACTGTTAATATTAAATTTGAATCCGGAACTCCTAATATTATTAATTTTGCATCTGGGTCCAGTTTAATTTTAAGTACTTCAGAGATAACTCTAAAGATTTCTGTCCAATAATAATTGAGTTTTATACATGTTACAAAACTATGCGTTAAATTAGCTTCCAAGTTCTGACATTTATCATAAATAGGAGAAATGTTAGGATAAATTCTATTTAATTTTGTTTTTGAATGATGTAATCTGTGTAATACCTTAAATTGTATCAATATATGTCTAGCATTTAATGAGCAACGATGTATACATTGTAGGTTGTAGGCTTTCTTCCCAAGTTTCCTTCGTTACAGATAAACCTATTTCATTTTCCCATGTTTGTTGATATATTTCCGAAGTTGGGATTTCCCTATCCAAGATAGTATTGCACAAATACGCTATTAATTTTTCTGTATTTGGGTGTTTATTAAACAATTCATCTAATAATCCTGGTTTTCTATTTTTATAGTCTTGCATCTTTGACTTAATATAGTTTCTAATTTGTAAATACCTAAATATGTTATTTCACTGTAATCCATAGATATCCTGTAACTCTTGAAATTAAAGAAATTTTCGTTTCTTGTAAAGGTGTTCTATCCTTTTAATTCCTAAATCATTCCGGTGTCTAAACCCCTTGTCCAATACAGAGGGCTTAAACAAAGGATTATTCATAATTGGCAAACAAAGTGACTAATTATCCATATGTAGGGTCTTAACTATTTGTTTCCAAATATGTCTATTGCTATGAATTATAGGGTTATCACCATACTTTTTTTTTGTACTTCCCTTGGTGCAAAAAGAATCTAACCTACATCAAAAGGCAAACAGTCTTCCTTTTCCATCTTTAGCCAGCTTGGCTCATAATCTAAATTTACCAACCAAAAATTCATATTCTTAATCTGAACTGCCCAGAAATAATATAAGACATTTGGTAGTGCTAGTCCACCATTTATTTTAGATTTACACAGATGTATTTTTACTTATTTGATGATTTTTATAGTCCCAAATAAAACTATTAACCAAAGTATATATGTTTTTTTAAAAAACATTTTAGGGAGATATAAAGGGTTGGCTTGAAATAAATATAACAATTGTGGCAAAAAAAATCATTTTTATAGCATTTATTCTACCGATCATTGAAATAGGTAGTGTTTTCCAATATAAAATATATATTTTTTAGTTTATTTAACAATTGAGGGTAATTACATTTAAATAGACAGTTATAGGATTTAGATACATTAATTCCTAGATATTCAAATTTGTCTGTGACTATTTTAAGTGGGAATTGTTCTAATATATTTAATTTTATTCCAGTTATAGGCATAATTTCACTTTTATTCCAGTTAATTCTATACCCAGAAAATGTGCCAAACCTAGTTATAACATTAAGTAGATTGGGAATACTAATCTCCGGTTTTGTGATATAAATTAAGATGTCATCTGTGTATAGGGATATTTTATTCGTTGTAGTTTTGGTATTATATCCATATATTTCTGGTTCTGATCTAATCATTTCGGCTAATGGTTCTATTACCAGAGCAAATAGTAATGGTGATAACAGGCATCCTTGTCGACAACCCCTAAAGAGATTAAATTTTGCTGATAACTTGATTTGTTAATATTCTTGCAGTTGGATTCGAGTATATGATTTTTACCCATTTGGAAAATCTATCCCCCAGTTGAAATTTCTGCATTATTTTAAATAAATATGGCCATTCAACCTGGTCAAATGCTTTTTCAGCATCTAAGGATATGACAGCTAGTTCAATATAATTCACTCTTTTTGAGTATATGATATTGAATAGACGTCTCAGATTATAAGATGAATAGCGTTTTGGGATAAAACCCGTTTGGTCATGATGTATTAAGTTATTAATCACTAAACTTAGCCTCCGAGATAAAATTTTAGTTAGTATTTTTTGATCAGTGTTTAAAAAGCTATTGCTCTGTATGACCCAGGGTCTTCCAAATCTTTATCAGCTATAGGGATAAGTAATTGTAGATTCATTTAATGATTCTGGTAACTTTCCTTGTGCATAAGCATATTTATATATTATATGTAAACGTGGAGAGATCAGATTATAAAACTTTTTATAAAATTCAACACTTAAGCCATCAGGGCCTGCGGCTTTTCTGTTATTTAATGATCCAATTGATTCTTCAATATATTTTACTGATATATCAACATTTAACAAGTCTCTACCTTCCTGATCCAAACTATTAATATGACATTCGTGTAGGAATGTTTCCATTCCATCTGATTGTCCTGCTAGTTTAGATGAGTAAAGATTTTGATAATATTGTTTCTTTGATATCTTTTGGTAAAATCAATATTTCTCCTTGTTCAGATCTAATTTTATGTATCATTTTCTCCTCATCTAATTTTCTAAGCTGGCGTGCCAGTAATTTTTGTGGATTATCTCCAAATTCAAAGTGTACTTGTTTAGTCTGTTGAAAAAGTTTAATAATCTGATTTGAATATATTTTATTTAGCTTATATTTTAATGATGCCATTTTATTACTTAGCCCCGTTGAAGGGGATATTGCATTTTCAATATCTAATTGTTTTATTTCATTTTCCAACTTTTGTTGAGTCTTTCGATTTTCCTTATTAAAGTATGCATGTGCTGATATTATCGCACCACTCATAAATGCTTTAAATGTATCCCAAAGCAGTGATGGTGAAATTCCAGGTTTGTCATTAGTTTCAAAAAATAATTTAATCTGTTTTACCAAGTAATCATAACAAGCCTTATCATTTAATATTTGGGGGTTGAATCTCCAGTTAGAGGTTTTAATTTTATCTTAAATGTTGATGGAGCATGATCCGAGATAATAATATTATGATATTTTGAGTCATACGTAAATGGGATTAGTTTTGAATCTATTAAATAATAGTCTATCCTTGAATAGGTTCCGAATACAGGGGGAAAAAAATGAATATTCTCGACCAGATGGGTTATCTGTTTTCCAGATACCCTTAACATTTGCTGTGTCAATAAAATAATTTATAAGTATACTTGACTTAGAAGTGGTTTTCCTTTTCATTGATGATCTATCTAAATAATTATCAACGTACAATTAAAATCACCTCCATTTATTAGATTATGTTGAGTGGATATAGGGATATTGTTAAATATTTTCCTGAAGAATAATGGGTTATCAAAATTAGGACCATATATATTCATAAGGATTACTTTTTTAGAATGTAATTCATCTGTAATTATTATATATCTACCCTCAAAATCTTCTATTATTGAGCTTTGTTTAAAAGGTATAGCTTTACGAATAATTATTGCTACCCCTCTAGACTTATGTGTAAATGAAGAGTGATATACTTTGGAAATCCATTTTGCTGTTAATCTATACTACGCGTCTTTGTGTCCCAAACATTATGGTGCTCTGAAATGGGGGGGGGGGGGGGGGGGGGGGGGACTGTGTATAAACACAGCTGTCATTTCTGTGTAGAAACCAAAATGTATGAAAATGGACTTTAATAAATACGACAAAGTGCACTTTAATTTTAATTTTTTTCTATTACAAATCTCAAATTGTGGAGTACAGAGACAAATAAATAAATTATGTATCTTTGTCCCAAACATCATGGAGGGCACTGTATATTTTTGGGGTCGGATTTTTAAATTGATGGGTTGACAAATCATTCAATGTTAAGCAATACAGTGCAAGTACAGAAAAGCAGCAAGGGAGGAAAAAGGTATGATCTTATTGAATGGAGAATCATGTACAAAGCACCAAAAGGACTACACCTATTTTTGCAGCTGGGCAGCTGGTATATAGATAGCCACGAGACTCCAAGCTTGCAAAAAAATATATATATTTAGAAAGTTTGTCTGGTGTTGGGCAAATTTTCCTCCTACCCCCTAAAAAAAAACGGAATGGTATACACAACGGTCTAGTGAAAGCCTCCTGCCATCTGCTCTCCCAGGGGCATTGCTGCAGGGATTTCCTGAATATAATCCCAAGCTTCATATATAATTCCCCAGGATCAATTAGAGAGTCAGGCTGCCTGCTCCATGATTCATCGTGTGATTGATCATGTATGTTAACACAATGCCCAAGTCAGGGATCACACATTTATCATGTAATAAGTAGGAACTGCAGATGCAAATTTATCAGGTTTATACTATAAAATGCCACAAAGTGCCAGAGTTAGCTCAGCTGGTCAGCCAGCATTCCTGGAGAACATAGATAGGTGACGTTAGTTAATGGTACAATAAAGAAATGAAACAGATGAGTAAAACAATTTAACACTATTTGGATTGAAGCATCTCCTTTTCCTGCTTAGGACAAGATGTTATAGCAGAGAACATGCATATCTTGTGGCAAGACCCTTGATTCATCTGAACCGTCAATAAAATACTTTACTTACTTGTTTTTCCATTTCTGGCAGAGCTGCACTTGACACATGTTCTCCTTTCTTTCCTTTCAGCAGCCGGTTCAGGTCCTGCACAATGTCTTTATTTGTAAACTCGCTCTTCTTCCTATCTGTAATCAAAATGCCTCCTCGCTGCACTATCTGTATCAAACATCAATAAAAACACACTGGCTCAGCAGCATAGTTCAAAACAAACAGCATATTGATCAGCACTGGGTAATGGACGTATGGCATTCATTCTTCACCATCATTGACTGTTTTCATGCTACCTTGTGGAAACAGGCAATAACTCCCAATCTCCACTACCAAACGGGAAATTATTCCCATGTCCATATCACAAATCCAGCGCACCAAGCATTTGACAGAGCAGATACAAAGTGCTGGAAAACTCAGCGGGTTAGGCAGCATCTCTGGAGAATATAGATAGTTGATGTTTTGGGTCAGGACCCTTCTTCAGACTGCCAGACTTCCAGAGATGCCGCCTGACTTGCCAGGTTGCTCCAGCACTTTCAATTAGGGCAGAATGTTAAAGAACAAACAGCAACAGTCAGAGCGGACAAAACACCAAGAGTGGAGGATTGACACAAAGATAAATGGAATACATTGTTAGTGAGAAGAATTATTTACATTACAGCAGGAATGAAAGTAAGGAAATAAAATTCAATAGAAGTTGGGGTGCAAGGATGGCGTGAAAGTGAGGAAGAGGGAGATAATGAAAATTTCTGCCAACAAATTACATGCAGCAATCATCCTTGTCGATTAATAAACAGGTTTGTTGGGTGGAGCCAGTCAAGTGCATCATGTTCAACACCCAGAATCAAACAGCAGATAAATCAACCATTGCACCCAATCTGTGCTTTATTCTTTAATGCTTTTAGCTTAGTTTAGACATACAGCACGGAAACAGACCCTTCGGCCCACTGAGTCTGCGCCGACCAACGATCCCCGCACATTAACACTATCCTACACACACACACACACACACTAGGGACATTTACATTTATACCAAGCTAATTAACCTACAGACCTGTACATCTGTGGAGTGTGGGAGGAAACCAAAGATCTCAGAGAAAACCGAGGCAGATCACGGGGATAACATACAAACTCTGTACAGATAGGACCCAAAGTCAGCACTGAACCCTGGTCTCTGGCATTGTAAGGCAGCAACTCTATTGCTGAGCCACCGTGCCACTTCTATATTCTTTATGGAATATGGGAGACCAGAACTGCTCATAGTACCATAATTGTGCTCTAACCAACATGGAGGTTAGCAAAGACTGGAGTTCAGTTCTGCCATGTTTTATGTAATTTGCTAATTGTCAGGGTCCAGACTAATGGACACTTCTGTTAAGGCAATTTTTAAAAAAAACTGAAATGCTCAAAGCCTCATCCAATCATGGGTGCCTGCCTTCAGATAAACTGGAGTTAAAACGAACTAAACATTCAACTCAATATTCCAGGTGCTTACATTGTCCTGAAGATAAAGATTTACAAATGATTGGATTTTATGCTAAGGCTTGTGTAATTTTAGATCAACCATAAAGGCCATTGTTACCTTGCATGGCAAATGTTACTGTTGGGCAAGCAGTTCGTGCTATAATTTGTAATTTATTAAGCGTTATGCATACTCGGAGTCCTATTAAATTAACCATCTTTTTATCTTATTTTAATTGAATTTAAAAATAAAAATGTGCCCGACTTTGCATTGCAAGCCTCCCAACACTGTTACAACATAATTTCTCTCGGGCATAGTCCCATTCTTTGTCCAAACTCCATTCTTTCAAAATCTTGTGTATCATTTACACAGGACATCAACAAGTTGATTGAATGGAGCGACGAGAGGTTCAATCATAATGTGGCAAAAGAGTAAATATTGGAGCCTAATGTGTCCATGACTATCTACAAAAGTATCAACACCTTCCAGACTCCACATTTGCACTACAGTGCACAAGTACACAATCCATTAGAGGTCAGATTTGGACACATCTCATCCCTTATCACATCCCCAGACGTATCAGATTCCTGGGGGATTCTGCAAGTTACCTAGCATGGGGACAGATACACCTTATGAATGGATTCATATGAATGGGGTCACAAAATTTCATTACTGGAGACAAATGATATTACTATTTAATTTTTTTTAATTAAAATCAATTCTAATTTACAATGTTTTAATTATTCACACTCTTTTTCAAACAGATTGTAAATTAAACTGATGAGAAGCATTCAGAAACATATGAAAGGCCTTTGAGATCTATAAACTATTTCTTGTTTATAGAAACAAGACGTACTAATTTGTTTCTATAAGACCTCACACAAACAGCACTGGGAACTAGAGGGCCATTATGCAGGTCACGGCTAGGTCCCAGCTTGAACACCTATGACAAATTAATTTTGCCTCATAGAAGATGCACAGCATGGACCAGGATTGCATTTGGATGTCATAGAGCCATACAGCATGGAAACAGGCCATGCAGCCAAGATGCCTCATCGACACTAGTCCCATTTGCCCCCGTTAGGCCCATATCACTCTAGACCTTTCTAATCTATGTATCTGTCCAAATATATTTTAAATACTCTTATCGTACCTGCCTCAACTCTCCTAGGGCAGCTCATTCCATAAACCCACCACCCTCAGTGATAATGTCTCCCCTCAGGTTCATATTAAATCTTGCCCCTCTCACCTTCAACATACGTCTTCTCATTTTTAAATCCCCTACCCTGGGCAAAGGAATTCACCCCATTAATTCCCCTTGCGATTTTATACACTCCTGTAAGTTCTTCCTTCATCCTCCTATGCTCCAAGGGATAAACCCATAGCCTCCCCAATCAAGTTCTCCCTAAAGCTCAGTTCCACAAGTCCTGGCAATATCCTTGTAAATCTTCTCTGCACACTTTCCTGAAGTGCAAGGTAGGAGTTGCTGACTGATCCGGCAAAATCCAGACTATCTTTATTGAGTCTGAATTGCAATCAAAATTAACAAAGTGTTCATCTACTCACGAAATACAAAAGGTACAAAGCCAGAGATTCACCTGTCTGAGTTTTGTGCCGTCTCCTGGAGTCTCACCACCTGAAAGCACACATTCCTTGGGCCCAATCTGCACCAGCAGGGCTTCCAGGTTAGAAAACTGATCATTGTCCGGGAACTCACACACACCAAGCTTCCGGAGTATGGAGTCGATGTAGCCAACACCGACTAACCTCTGCCCATCTGCAGTGCCCAGTCTAACACCAACTACACCAGCTGCAGTAGACATATCATTGGTGCCAAAAAGAATCTCTTCAAACTGTGTGAGATTACCTGGAGAAGCCTGGAGAGGGAGATAGAGAGAGAAAAAAAAAGGATTTTTACCATGCAGACAATTCTAGATATTTCCAAATTACAAGTAAATCACAATTATTCCTCTGTCTGTTCAATTAACAATAATTTCAATGGGAATAAGTGTGCTTCATGGTTTCACAAGAGTGCAACAAAAGAGAATTTGATACATTCAAGATATCTATCCTGCACATAATCAGTCTCTTCGCACCTCCAGTGTTTCCTTTCTTGAAAAATGTGCTCTTTACCCCCAAGGCTAAAATGATATGCCTCTCTCATGCATTTCAATTGTTGTGTTGTCCCATTGATATCTTCTGAAATTAGGGAGGTTCTAATCATATGGAATCAGCCATAACCCCCCCCCGCATCTGTGTGAAGAAGGGTTTCGGCCCGAAACGTTGCCTATTTCCTTCACTCCATAGACGCTGCCGCACCCGCTGAGCTTCTCAAGCACTTGTCTACCTTTGATTTTCCAGCATCTGCAGTTCCTTCTTGAACAAAATATTATTTTGATCACCATTATTTCACAGAAACATAGAAAATAGGTGCAGGAGTAGACCATTCGGCCCTTCGCGCCTGCACCGCCATTCAATATGATCATGGCTGATCATCCAACTCGGTATCCTGTACATTTCACAATTGTTTTTGTGGTACTGTTTGAACTTTACTCAACACATTGATAAATCATTCTTTGGACACCTCCAAAAGCTCTGTCCAATACATTGATTATTTTAACATATACATTCATTACATCTTTCTCACACCAACCCTGTTTTTTAACATTATGCATTAACAACTCCAACCTGACTTGGAGCTGAGTTATAAGTGTTATATTGGTTACCAACACTCACCTTACAGGCCAAGTACCAATCATTCTCCTTTGAGCATTTACCAGCAACTTTGTTTCTATAAACCTCCACACGGTATTGCCGGACTAACAGAAGATCCCTGACCACAGATTCGAAGTTCATTTTGCTCAGCACCACACTTTCCAGTTTATTGCTTCCTGCAAAATGAACAAGTGATAATGAGTTTGCTCCATAGATGCTGCCTCACCAGCTGAGTTTTTGTCTACGAGTGATAATGACCTATCTGATTTATCCATTTCACACTTTGTTTTCAACCCAAGTAGCAGTTCTGGCAGAGAAAAGGGTCTCGACCCAAAACGTCACCCATTCCTTCTCTTCAGAAATGCTGCCTGACCAGCTGTCACTCCAGTATTTTGTTTATGCTGGAGCAAATGAGCAGGTTAGGCAGCATCTTTGGAGGACATGGATAATTGATGCTTGGCGTCATGACCCTTCATCAGACTGATTTGGGGTGGGGGGGGAAACAAGAAGGGTAAGAACTGGAAGAGTAATTTTGTCACCAAGATAGTTATTGTAATCCATAGGGCAATCACTGAAGGGGTGGTGGCGATATGCTGAGGCATTATTTAAGACATTTACATGAAATTGATACGCAAAACAAGAGAAGCCTACATGTCGAGGTTGGGGAATAGGATTGACACTGATGAATACTTATGCTTATTTCAGTGCTGAAGAAGGATCTCGATACAAAATGATGCCTGTCCATTCCCGAAATAGATGTTGCCTGTCCATTTCTGATACAGATGTTGCCTGACCCACTGAGTAACTTTAGCACTTTGCTCAAAACACCAGCATCCGCTGTTCCTCGTGCTCCAATAAACAGGAAGAGGCTGATTTTATAAACGGATTCCCGATTGATCAGCATTTGCATAAGAGGTTAAGTCACGATGGAGATGACAATGATAGCAGATTGGACATGTTTGCCTCAATAATAGGGGCTACACATCAAAGATCCTATAGCAGAGCAAGATGGCCTACTCCTACGGAAAACGCATAGTACGGTCATGGGCAGATTCATGGGTAATTATAGGACCCATTTCAGCAACCAGCCTCCGCCATGTTACTTCCGCCTCTGGGGTTGAGGCGGAGCGGCCTGATGTGGGGCTGAGTCTGAAGCGGTTTTCCGGCAGAGTGGCCCGACTCGGGGCTGAGTCCCAACGGAGCAGCCCGACTCGGGGCTGAGGCTTTGCCCCGGCGGGGAGTCTGGCCCGGATCAGCGGGGAGGTTTACAATGATTTTTTATTTAATGTTGTCCCTTGTTTAGTCTGAAATAAAGTTCATCATTGGATATAAAATCGGAAGAAATGTAAATGTGTGATATTATTATATACATCTATATCACATTCATGTATGTGTGTTCTTTCCAGCACAATCTAATCAGGTATGCTCGCTGAATAAAACCATCCTTAAGTTATACATCATTTGTAAATCTTGCTTAAACACATTTAATTTTGTGAAATACTTAATTTAGATAACCCCTGCAATTACTGCAATTGTGAACAGTGTGATTAGATGAAAGAAGAGTGCGTGTCAACTCAACAAAATCAACACAGTATATGAGCCATTTAAAAAGAAATGATTTAAAAAACATTAAAAAAGAAAATTACCCCAATCAAAATTTATAAACATTTTATTCTTTAACAAGAATTAACAGAATCATGAATCTAACCCTATATCACACACACACACAAACTGTTCCCCCGCAACGTTGCGAGTCGGGTCGGATAGTTCCGGTTACTATAAAATCAACTCAAACACAGCTTTTGAGCCATTAAAAAGAAATGATGTAAAAAAGAAAACTACTAGTCAAATGTTATTCTTTAACAAGAATGAACAGAATTATGAACTAACAGAATTATGAATCTAGCCCTATATCACACACACAAACTGTCCCCCCCGCAACGTTGTTTACACTGCGAGTCGGGTAGGTTCCGGTTACTGAAATGGACAAAAAGAATGGCCATGTTCCTCTCCGTTGCGTACTACACGTCAGCCCATTGCATTTCGCAGGAGTGGCCTATCTTGCTCCGCTATAGAATCTTTGCTACACATATATAAAACAACGTGCATTTGCATCTCTGCAGATGAAGCAACAAATGGCAGTGATTGATTCCAGGTCAGGCTAGAACCCGCCAATTCAGCCACTGGAATCTCCGGTTGCAATGAATGAAATGCAGCCCCATAAACACTGCTCCCAGCCGGGCAGCGGCCCCGAGTGGCCTTGACATCATCCTTGCCTACGGCCTCACCTGAGCCCAGGTGCTTGATGACACCGTTGGTTTTGAAGACTTCTTTGGCGGCGAACAGCGCGTCCTTCCCGTGCACCGTGTAATAGTCGCTGCGGTCGAAGACGCGGAACGTGGTGGCAGGCTGCTCGGGCATGGATCTGTAAAAGGCCACGAAGGCGCCGCCATCCTGTCCCCCGTCCGCGCCGCTCAGCCGGTCGCGCGGCTGCACCGCCATTTTGTCGCGGTCACAGACAAAGGTGATGGAGGCGCTCCTCTGTGATCGCTGCTCGCAGCGCAGAGCAGCACAGCGCGGGAGATCCACAACCGCTCCTCCCCCTGTGGGTGGAGCTTCGACCCGCCGTCACCCTGCGGGCGGGGCCTCGGTTCTGGCGTAATCAAGGGAGCGGGGTGTCGACCCGAAACGTCGCCTATCTCCTTCGCTCCTTAGATGCTGCTGCACCCGCTGAGTTTCTCCAGCTTTTTGTGTAACCCTCGAGATCGTGCCTTCCACCGGGAGGCGGGGCCAAGGTTCAACAGCCCCCTCGATCTTAAAAGCAAAGATAGGAGCCAGATAGGCCACGCCTCGGAAATCCAATGGACCGGTGTGTAGTACGTGACGGTATGCCTCCCGCTGTGTAATCCGCTCCAAAGCTACAGAGCAGTTGCAAGCAAAGATTATAGAGCCAGATGCATTAGAAAGTTATTATATTTATTTATAATAGACCTTTACTTACCTCTCGATCTCTCTCTCTCCCCCTCCCCTCTCTTCTCTATCTCTCTCCACTCTCTTCTCTCGATCACTTTCAATCCCCTCTCGATCTCGATCTCTCTCTCCCTCTTTCCCTCCTTCCCTCTCTCCCTCCTCTCTCTCCCTCCCTTCCCTCCCTCTCTCCTTCCTCCCATCTCGCTCTCTTTCCCTTCCCTCTCTCTCTCCCTCCTTCCCTCTCTCTCTCCCACCTTCCCTCTCTCCCAACTTCCCCCTCTCTCCCTCCCTTTTCCCCCTGTTCCCCCATTTCCCTCCCATCTTTCCTCCCCAGCCCCACCTTTGCGTAGTTTCCCTTGCATTGTATTGTGCAGCTTCCCTTGTATTGCTTTCACACACACTGTGCACAGAATTACAGGCACACAAAAACACACATTCATATAAATATATGGCGGGACAGGCCCTTGAGAGATGAATACATTTCCTTCTCATGGATCAGAAGAAACTTTGATTTAAAGCGTCACTATTACTCTCTATCATATTTGTCAGATGATGTACATAAACCATATATGCATACATACATATGCATATACATACATACATACATAGGCATACATATATATATATATATATGCACAAATATACACATATATATATACATATATATATACACACACACATATACATACATATATACATATACATGCAGATACACACATACATATATATATATATATATATATATATATGATCACTTTCCAATGTTCAATAGATTTAGGATCAGTTCCTGTGGATTGGAGGATAGCTAATGTTATCCCACTTTTCAAGAAAGGAGCGAGGGAGAAAACAGGGAATTACAGACCAGTAAGCCTGGCTTCGGTGGTGGAAAAGATGCTGGAGTCAATTATTGAAGATGTAATAATGGGGCATTTGGATAGCAGTAAAAGGATTAGTCCAAGTCAGCATGGATTTATGAAAGGAAAATCATGTTTGACTAATCCTCTGGAATCTTTTGCCACAATGCTTGGTGTTGGGGCCGCAACTGTTTACCATAGAATCATAGAAAATAGGTGCAGGAGTAGGCCATTCGGCCCTTCGAGCCTGCTGATCATCCAACTCAGTATCCCATACCTGCCTTCTCTCCATACCCCCTGATCCCTTTAGCCACAAGGGCCACATTTAACTCCCTCTTAAATATAGCCAATGAACTGGCCTCAACTACCTTCTGTGGCAGAGAATTCCACAGACTCACCACTCTCTGTGTGAAAAAAGATCTTCTCATCTCGGTCCTAAAAGATATCCCCCTTATCCTTAAACTGTGACCTCTTGTTCTGGAGTTCCCCAACATCGGAAACAATCTTCCTGCATCTAGCCTGTCCAACCCCTTAAGAATTTTGTAAGTCTCTATAAGATCCCCCCTCAATCTCCTAAATTCCAGCGAGTACAAGCCGAGTCTATCCAGTCTTTCTTCATATGGAAGTCGTACCATCCCAGGAATCAGTCTGGTGAACCTTCTCTGTACTCCCTCTATGGCAAGAATGTCTTTCCTCAGATTAGGAGACCAAAACTGTACGCAATACTCCAGGTGTGGCCTCACCAAGACCCTGTACAACTGCAGTAGAACCTCCCTGCTCTTGTACTCAAATCCTTTTGCTATGAATGCCAACATACCATTCGCTTTCTTCACAGCCTGCTGCACCTGCATGCCTACTTTCAATGACTGGTGTACCATGACACCCAGATCTCGTTGCATCTCCCCTTTTCCAAATCGGCCACCATTCAGATAATAATCTACCCTCCTGTTTTTGCCGCAAAAGTGGATAACCTCACATTTATCCACATTATACTGCATCTGGCATGCATTTGCCCACTCACCCAACCTATCCAAGTCACTTTGCAGCCTCCTAGCATCCTCCTCACAGCTAACACTGCCCCCCAGCTTCATGTCATCCGCAAACTTGGAGATGTTGCATTCAATTCCCCCATCCAGATCATTAATATATATTGTAAATAGCTGGGGTCCCAGCACTGAGCCTTGCGGTACCCCACTAGTCACTGCCTGCCATTCTGAAAATGACCCGTTTACTCCTACTCTTTGCTTCCTGTCTGCCAGCCTGTTCTCTATCCACATCAATACTGAACCCGCAATAACGTGTGCTTTAAATTTGTATGCTAATCTCTTATGTGGGACCTTGTCGAAAGCCTTCTGAAAATCCATATGTAACACCATATATATTAATGATTTGGAAGAGGGAATTAGGAGCAACACTAGCAAGTTTGCGGATGACACAAAGCTGGGTGGCAGTGTAAACTGTGAAGAGGATGTTAGGAGGTTGCAGGGTGACCTGGACAGGTTGAGTGAGTGGCCAGATGCCTGGCAGATGCAGTGTAATATAGATAAATGTGAGGTTATCCACTTTGGCGGCAAAAACAAGGGGGCAGATTATTATCCCAATGGAGTTAGGTTAGGTAAGGGGGAGGTGCAGCGAGACCTGGGCGTCCTTGTAAAGTTTGGCATGCAGGTACAGCAGGCAGTGAGGAATCGTGTTGCACGGGGAGCCAAATGCAACGGAATTTTGTTTGGAATTGCATATATCGATGTATTTCTAAATGACAATAAAGTTTGTTTGATGATGATTTGATTGAAAACTAATGGAATATTGACCTTCATAACAAGAGGATTTCAGTATAGGAGGTTCTTCTGCAGTTGTATGAGGTTCTGGTGAGACCACATCTGGAGTATTGTGAACAGTTTTGGTCTCCGTAGGTTCAGCATAGGTTCATGAGATTGATCCCTGGGATGGCGAGGACTGTCATATGAGGAAAGAATGAAAAGACTAGGCTTGTATTCACTGGAGTTTAGAAGGATGAGGGGGCATCTTATAGAAATATATAAAATTATAAAAGGACTGGACAAGCTAGATGCAGGAAAAATGTTCCCAATGTTGGCCGAGTCCAGAACCAGGGGCCACAGTGTTAGAATAAGGGGGAGGTCATTTAGGACTGAGGTGATAAAAAACCGTACTCTGTGTTTTTCGCAGGAGTGGTCCATCTTGCTCCGCTATAGGATCTTTGCTCTTAGTGGCTCTCCCACAGAGTATCCATTCCTGCCCAACGATCCATCCATTGTGATGAAGAACAAGCAGGCATGAAAAGTGGAAAAAGGATTTATTTCTGTTTAAAATGTGAATAACTCTTAAAATATAAGAACAATTTAAATGTCAAAGATGAGAATTACTAAGTTATTTCTTATTGTGTCTCTTGTTGCTGCCCACAGCGTCTTTATGTCGCTTTGCCGCGGTCAAATTTTAACCAAGATAATCTGATAATATATCTCAAAAGTCATCTTTCAACGAAGCACGCTTTTATATAAGCACGCATATATACACACACACACACCCAGATTCACACACAGAGCCTCGCACGCACACACACATACCCACACACACTGACTCTCACACACACACAGACTCACTCAAACGTTTAAAGCCTCCTGTAGATGCTGCTGCTGCTGAAGCAAAAGTCCCGTTGATATCAACGGTTGAAAGGGTCAAGAGCTTCAAATTCGTGGGCGTGCACATCTCTGAAGATCTTTCCTGGTCCGAGAACACGGATGCAAATATTAAGAAAGCACATCAGCGCCTCTACTTCCTGATAAGATTACGGAGAGTCGGTTTGTCAAGGAGGATTGTAACTTCTACAGGTGCACAGTAGAGAGCATGCTGACCGGTTGCATCGTGGCTAGGTTCGGTAACTTGAGCGCCCAGAAGAGGAAAAGACTACAAAAAGTAGTAAACGCTGCCCAGTCCATCATCGGCTCTGACCTCCCTTCCATCGAGGGGATCTATCGCAGTCACTGCCTCAAAAAGGCTGGCAGTATCATCAAGGACCCACACCATCCTGGCCACACACTCATCTCCCTGCTACCTTCAGGTAGAATGTACAGGAGCCCGAAGACTGCAACGACCAGGTACAGGAATAGCAACTTCCCAATAGCCATCAGGCTATTGAACTTGGCTCAGACAAAACTCTGAACATTAATAACCCATTATCTGTTATTTGTACTTTATCAGTTTATTTATTCATGTGTGTATATATTTATATAATGGTATATGGACACACTGATCTGTTCTGTAGTCAATGCCTACTATGTTCTGTTGTGCTGAAACAAAGTCAAGAATGTCATTGTACCATCAGGGACACATGACAATAAACTCACTTGGATTTGAACTTGAATAGTATTACTTCAAATAAATACATTTTGAAAATTATGCACTTTACTTATGTTCCACTTTTTGAAGTTTTTTGCATTTCCTTTTAACAGTCATGTTATGCATTTTTCTATTCTTGAATTTGAGTCCATGTGGATACTCACAAAGATTGCTACAATTCTAACCGTGACTCTATTGCAGCACAAGTTCACGTCTTTGTATTGCTGTGTGTTATATATTGATGTGTTTATTAGATGGGAAAGATAGAAGAGCTTATTAAAATCTTCTTACAAAGACCATTAAGTAATTTATTTCTATCCTCTTTTGGACCTGGCATAGCAGGGCTGCCAACACTCACACAGAGGGAAGGGAGGGAGAGAGGGACGGAGGGGGGGGGGAAGGGAAGGAGGGAGAGAGAGAGTGGGAAGGAGAGAGAGGGGAGGGAGTGAGGGGAGGGAGGGAGGGGAGAGAGGAGAGAGAGGGAAGGGAGGGGAGAGAGAGAAGGGAGGGAGAGAGGGAAGCGAGGGGGATCGAGAGAAGAGAGAGAGAGAGATTGAGAGGGGAGAGAGAGATCGAGATAAGAGAGAGATCGAGATAAGAGGGGATAGAGAGGGGAGAGAGAGATCGAGAGGGGAGAGAAAGAGATAGAGATCGAGAGAAGAGAGGAGCGATCGAGAGGGGAGAGATAGAGAAGAGAGGGAGATCGAGAGGAGAGGGGAGAGAGAGCGATCGAGAGAAGAGAGGGGAGAGAGAGATAGAGGGATCGAGAGAAGAGAGGGGAGAGAGATAGATCGAGAGAAAGGGAGATCGAGAGAAGAGAGGGGAGAGAGAGAGATAGAAAGAGAGGGGAGAGAGAGAGATCGAGAGGTAAGTAAAGATCTATTACAAATAAATATAATAACTTTCTAATGCATCTTGCTCCTCTATAATCTTTGCTTGCAACTGCTCTGTAGCTTTGGAGCGGATTACACAGCGGGAGATCGAGAGACAAAGATTTTAGAGGCGCCTAGTTTCCCAATGATGTAGACGCCATAGTCAACGCCATCTTTGGTCCGCTAAAATGGCATCGACAATCACACATGTGATACTACGCTTTTTTCGCTGAGTGGCGCATCTTGCTCCTCTATAATCTTTGCTTAAAAGAGCGCAGTGCGAAAAGCGCGAAAAAAAGCGCAATGCGTCATGGGTGATTTTTCGCGCAATTTTAATGGGCTGCCTCAACTACCGTCCTGGCGTCCACATCTAAATCTTCAGCTCACTGTTCTGCCATAAATTGCTCTAATCGCCAATGTAGACGACCCGACCTGTCATTCTCCAGGTTCCCCAATAAAGAAAGGTGAGGAAATATTATTTTCAGGGCTCGAAATTAGCGGTTGCCCGGGTGCCATTGACCACAGAAAGTGCCACCGGGCAACCTGAATGCTGACTCATTTTGCCCGGCTCGGCACGCAAATACTGGTTTATACCGCGATACGCTATACTAGTAACTCTGCGGGTCAGGCAGCATCTCTGGCGAATAGGAACTGACGTTTCATGTCGGCTGTATTCCTCTAGTATCTTTGATTGCGAGGTAAAGATACTAGGAGCGGGGTGACGAAGGGTCGGAGCGGATGACCGGCCCGAACAGCAGCTCCAGCTAGCAATGTTACAAAATTTTGAGATTTAAAAATTCAAGTCTGCAATTTATCCCATCAGATAAAGCATAAAAAGAAGTTTAATTTGACACCTAATTCACTTTCATATCTTCAGTATTAAAAACGTTATCGCCATTTTCATACTCGTAAATTAGCATCTTGTTCCCTATTGCTTTTCCATTGACTGAACACAAAAGCTTTAATCAAGGACAGTATAAAGCCCATAACTTTCTTAAAAATTAAGAGAACTGAAAGAAATTTTCAGTTATTATAGATTAAAGCATTCTGAAACAAATATGAAAGAATTTTGCTTGGATGACCTGAAATTAAAGCATATAATTAGTTAGTTACCAATTTGTAGCTAATTACAAAATTCAATTACTAGATGGAATCATGGAAACTTTATTGTCATTCAGACCTTGCGGTCTGAACGAAATTATGTTGCCTTGCAGTCATACATATAATAAAATAACAAAACACACAAGCACAAATTTAACATCCACCACAGTGATTTCACCAGACACCTCACTGTGATGGAAGGCAAAATCTTAAGTCTTTGTCTCTTCCCTTCTTGTTCTTCCTCTGCGCTGAGACAATCCAGGCCTCCAATGTTGTAACCCCACCGGGTGATGTAAGTAAGTAAGTCCCGCGGCTGAACTGCGCTCCGTGAACGGGCCGGTTCAACTCCGCGGCCCGGGGCGGTCGAAGCTGCCGCCCTCCAGTCCAGTGGACGCAGCTGTTGACACGGGAGCTCCGGAAAAACAGGTCACCAACCTGGGACCTGTGAGCTCCACTGGCCCCGCGGCCGGGCCTCCAAAGTCGCTGCCGCCGCCACCACCACCAGAAAGCCACCACAGCTCCGAGTCGAGCCACCGGCACGCCGGAATGCCTGAACCCGCCACAGACCCGAAGTCGGCTAGCCTCGCGCTGGTAAGTCCTGGCTGGCTCTGCCTCCGGAGCCTCGGGTCGGTCACAGTTGGAGGCTGCCAGCTCCACCATTAGGCTTCAGCGCAGACGGAGACGGGGGATACGACAAGAAAAGTCGCGTCCCCCCCAAATGAAGAGACTAAAACGTTTCTCCCACGCCTCCCACACTCATACACAACATAATAAATCAAATTAACACGCTAAAACAGGACAAGAAAACAACAAAAAAAAGAAAAAACAGACAGACTGCAGGCGAGCTGCAGCTGCCAAGGCAGCACCGCCACTCCAAAAGATCTAAACATCTATCTATTTCTTAATATTGCGGTTGCGGTGAATTTAAACCCCACATCGGCAGGAAAAATACTGTCGGTTCGTATGGGGAATAAATCACCATTTCACAATGTAAAATGTGGATTAAAGGCATCTTAAGAAGCACTTTTATACATAAAATAAACAGCTTTCCTTTACCTGTCCCGTACGGGAAATCCGTCCCCGTTGTTGGCTTTAGAAACTGATTTTTAAATTTCTCCAGCGCTGAACTTGTCGGGCGAATAAATAAATAAACAGAATGGCAGTCGGAACAATTCTTCAGCAAAAGCTTGCACTCCGAGTAAAAAATATATAGGACAGGTAGGAGAAACACCGCATTTTAACCCCGCCACCCCCCCCCCCCCAAAGGTGCCAAAGTCGCGCACACGGCCAGTGGCAGAACTACAGCGCCGCTGAAGGTAAGTTTTGTAATATAGTTACTCCAGCGCCTCCTCCCCCAGCACCCCGCCCGGCAGAAAGAGACCTCCCTCTCCCTTCCTCCTCCTCCCGGCCTCGGCGTGCGAGAGGGGTTGCTTTGAAAGCGCCTTTTGCGGATTTGCCATCAGCGGTCGCTATCGCCCTGATAACAGTCGCTGCTTGCGCTTTCAAAACGCCGAGGCCGGCGGGAGGGAGAGGGAGGCGGAGGTCTCCTTCCGCCGTCTGAAGCAGCTGCACCTATATAACTATAGGATCTTTGAGCTGCACCGCTCGGCCCCACACCTACCTGTTGGCTGGCGGAGGAGGGGAGGTGGTTACGAGGAGTTCCCAACCACCTTTGGCGGCGGCACTTTGGCGTTGGACAGGGCCGGCCAATTCAGCGGGCGATGTTGTCCGAGGAGCGCTGACTTTCATTCCCCCCCCCCCTCTCTCTCTCTCTTGTACTCCCCCCTCCACCCCTCTTATCCTGGGACCCCTCCTCTCCATCCTGCACTGATCACCATTCCCTCCTCTATTCAGTCCTCACTGACATGGCCTGTGCTCCCCTCCCCATCTAACCCCCCCCCCCCCCCCAATCTATTCATCATCCTACCCATCTCGCATTGATTCTCCTGCCACCCCCACCCCCCCCCATCCATCCTACACTGGTCCCCCAATTCATCCTGTACTGACCCCCCCCTTCCCATCCATCCTGCACTTCTCCCCCCATTCATACTGCACTGATCCACCCATACATCCCGTACTGACCCACCCTCCATTTACCCTGCACCAATCCCCCCATCCATCCTGTAGTGATCTACCCATTCATCTTTTACTGATCCCCCATTCACCCTGTACTGTTCCCCTCATGCATCCTGCACTGATCCCCTCATGCATCCTGTACTGATCCCCTCATGCATCCTGTACTGATCCCCTCATGCATCCTGAACTGATTCCCTCATTCATCCCGTACTGATCCCCATTCATCCTATACTGATCCCCTCATTCATCCTGTAGTGATCCCCCATTCATCCTGCATAGGGCCTCCGATCCACACTGAACTGACCCCCCCACCCCATTCATCCTGTACTGTACCCCCACCATTCATCCTGTGCTGATCCCCCATCCATCCTGTTCTGATCCCCCCCATTCAAAAAGAATGGGGGGAACAGTCTGAAAAAGGGTCTCGACCCGAAACCTTGCCTATTTCCTTAGCTCCATCGATGCTCTCACCCGCTGAATTTCTCCAGCATTTTTGTCTACCCCCATTCATCCTGTACTGAACCCCCATCCATCCCATACTGATCCCCCCTCATCCATCCTGTACTGATTCCCCCATTCAATACCACTGACATCCCCGTGCTCTCCCCACAATTTTACATACTCCAACCAACACGTACTGATTCACCTGCCTCAATCCATCCATTCCGCACCGATTGCCTTCTCAACCCCCCCCCCCCCCCCCGCCATCTATCCACCCCACATTGATTGACACACCCCCTCACCCTATTGTGCTTCTTGGTCTTCAGAGTGAACATTGATTATGTTTAATAATGGAATGTAATCAAATGTGTTTTAATACCCAATGTTATTTGTTTTCACACCTATAAACATATTACCAAAAGTTCATTTGCTGCAGTTATGTCCTTTGGCCATCTTTTGTCAGTTAGTGTAACGTTTAACCTGTCAGATGGGTATAGTCAAGTCAAAAGAGTTTATTGTCATGTGTCCCTGACAGGACAATGAAATTCTTTCTTTGCTTAGCACAACAGAACAAAACAGATCAGTGTGTCCATATACCATTATATACGTAAATACACACATGAATAAATGAATTGATAAAGTGCAAATAACAGATAAAGGGGTATTAATGGTCAGAGTTTTGACCGAGCCAAGTTTAATAGCCTGATGGCTGTGGGGAAGTAGCTATAGCTGAACCTGGTCCTCAGGCTCCTGTACCTTCTACCTGAAGGTAGCAGGGAGATGAGTGTATGGCCAGGATGGTGTGGGTCCTTGATGATGCTACCAGCCTTTTTGAGGCAGCAACTGCGATAGATCCCCTCTCCCCCCCCCCCCCCCCCCCCCCTCTTCCTCCCCCGCCCCTCTTCCTCCCCCTCCCCCCCCCCTCCCCTCCCCCCCCCCCTTCCTCCTCCCCCTCCCCCTCCCCCCCTTCCTCCCCCTCCCTCCCCCCCCCCTCCTCACACACAGTTTTAATAGATACTAGAGCAAGTGCAGACCCGTTGGGTCTGTTCCTCCAACGCCCGGTTGCAGTGGGGGGGGAGGGGGATGCGGCATGCGGCGTCACACGCACTTACCACCCCCACATGCATGCTAACTAACCCCATTGATATTATATTAATATTATTAAGAAAGGGAGGGGGGAAGGTAGAGAGAGAGATTGGGGAGAGACAGAGAGAGCGGGGCAGAGACACAAGGGAAAGAGACAGAGGGAGAGGGGGTGGAGGGGAGGATGGGGAGAGAGAGATGGGAGGAGGGAGAGGGGGGGTAGAGGAGGGGTGGAGGGGGTTTCGGGGAGGGAGGGCAGCGGGGGAGAGAGAGAGAGGTAGGGAGAGGGGATGGGCGAGAAGCGGGGGTGGAGAAGGGAGGGAGGAGATGCGTAGGGCCGTCCAACAGCCGTCGGCCTCAGAGTGCGCCTCAGCTCCATGGCCTTGCATCCTCGGCGCATCCTCTCTGTACCCCCGGAGCCAGCTGGTTATCTCCGGGTCGTCACAGAGGACCGATTCCCGAACGCTTCAGACCCCGAGTACGGGGAGAGGGAGGGGGGGGGGGTGGAGTCGGCGGGCGGGCGTGGTCCCGCGTGAGCCTGGAGCGATTTGAGGATGGTGAAAAGCAGCGGGGGGACCAGCTGATCGTTGCTTCCGCCAGCGTGACAGAGTGGGGCCAGGCCGGGGGGGGGGGGGGGGGGGGGGGGGGGGGGGGGTAGAGAGGAGGGGGGTAGAGAGGGAGGGAGGAAGGAGAGGGGAGGAGGTAAGAAGATTAGTGGGTGGGGGGGGGAGGAGCCGGGCTGTCAAATTAAGAGAGAGAGAGAGAGAGAAGCGGCTTCTGACTCTGGAAGCCCACAGCTGGAATGAGCGCGCGGGGCTTCACGAGCTGCGCCAACAGTGATGAGCAGATTCAGTGCGTGACCCTATAGCGGAACGGAGGTGTAGAATGTTTGTTCTGCAGAACTTTCTCGATCTTTCTGCACCTTTAATCCACAGAGGCGGGGGCGGGGCCAATAGGCAGGTGGGCCTGGATTGGTGGGCATTGTGACGTCAGCAACTGGCAAGTGGCGTTAATATTTTAAAAATTGAGTTTTGTGAACAATTTTATTCAAAATCTGGGGAAATAATTGACCAAAGAATGGATTTCTGAACTCATGTTAAATCCCTACCGAAATTGTAAAACACTCCACGTTTTTGCGTCCGGTTTTCGAGGAGATAGGTTTCACATGCAAAATAACACACACACACACACAGAGTTTTAAAAGTATACTAGACCAATTGCAGTATACTTGGTCTAGTATACAACGCGCGTTTGCGGGGGGGTGAACCTGTGACATCATACACACACTAACCACCCTCCCCCCCCCCCCAACACACACACTCATCACACCCCTTGATATTATCTTAATTTTATTCATAGGCTTCTTTAACCCCTTCCCCACCCTATCCACTGACGAATAGCCCTCACCTCGGAGGTACGTCTAGAGGGGGTGCAGAGACAGAGTGGAAGAGAGAAAGAGAGTGGGCAGAGAAAGAGATAAATATCAGAGAGAGGGCAGAGAGAGAGCGGCTGACAGGCACTGCAAGTGGCAAAGGGATTTATTGAATCTTAAAATGTAATTAACTTAAAATACAACAATTTAAATGTTAAAGATAACATTTATTCAGTTAAGTTCATTTTCGTTGTGTCTCTTGCTCCCTGTTTTGTGTTCTTTCTCGTTGATCCTCGACATATTCAGTAATTTATTGTTGGGTCTCTTGCTCCCCTCTGTTATGTTCTTTCTCATTGATCCTCGAGACATTGTTTCTCTTGTCACGGCTGTTCATTACTTTTGTCTTGAATTCCTTTTTTTGAAAAAATTTCGAATGTTATTTCTTGTTGCGTCTTCATTCCTTCTACGAAGCCAATAACATATGAATAAAAAGGTCAATTTTATCTTTTGTAGATATTTATAAACTTCTAAAGACATTATACTATCATGTACCGATCTGGCTGAATTTTGGCAACTTCCTCTCGTCTCTTGTGCCGTTCTGCTCATTATTGCTTCTCAAGGTAGGGTCTCGACCCAAAACGTCGCCTATCTCCTTTGCTCCTTAGATGCTGCTGCACCCGCTGAGTTTCTCCAGCTTTTTGTGTACCCCACTGCTTCTCAACGTCGCTTTGTGTTGTTCCTTGACCATCCAGCAACTCGATTGCTCCCATTTCTTTGCATGATGTAAAAAAAGAAAGATATTTATCACGATGTAGATATTCATAAACTTGTAAAGGTAATTTCATCTATTGTAGACATTTATAAACTTCTAAAGACAATTATATCTATCAATGCATTTACCTATAATTAAAAAAAGTCATTACACAATTATGTACCATTTTGTATGTAATTTGGCAGCTTATTGTTGTGTCACTTGTTCCATGCAAACTTCCATTATTTTTTGGAGATCCTCAAGCGGTTCAGTCCTTTGTTGTTCTGCTCCTTACTGCTTCTCATCATCTCTTTATGGTGTCCCTTGACCATCCTGCAACTCATTTGCTCCTGCTTCTGGGCATGATTTTAAAAAAAGAAGATATTTATTACCATGTAGATATTTATAAACTTCTATCTATCAATCCATCAACATACGTATAAAAAATAGATTTGCTATCATATACCGATTTAGGTGTTTTCTATCAATTTCTTGTTGTGTTGCTTGTTCCCCACTGTCCTTCGTTTATTTCTCGCAGATCCCAAAGACGTTCAATCTAAATATCTCGGATCCAGAAATGAGGCGACAGTGACAGCTCTAGACAAAAAGGCAGCATTTGAATGGTATTAGGGCATTCTGATAAAACTAAAGTAAATTTGTATCAAGGATAAAAAAAACCAATGCACTGGTCCCAAATAATTTCAAATACTGACCTTTCATCCATCTTAAGATCCGAAGTTGAAACTCACTGATGGTTACAGAATTTTCAATTCCACTGCAACTCCTGAGAAAATGCAGTCAATGTTTACAAACAAAATAACTCGACAATAGACCAAAGTGGAAAGTAACACTCATGTCAAACAACAGAAAAAGTAACAATAATTTCCCACAAGGCATAATTTAACTCAATGCCATTACCAGCACCAAATCCTTAAACATCAATATCTTGGCAATCTTCATTTACTCAATAATTGATTCAACAATTGAACTGGACCTGATACATATGCCCTAGATGTGCAAGCCTGTGCTTTTATATCTTGCAGCAAATAATCCATCTGCAAGCTTTATCACAAAGCATGAGAAAAGCTCCAGCAACTTTCTATCCAAAAAGCTAATGCAACTGGCAAGATTTTACATGTCACTTATTGTGTCCTTGAAGCTTTTTCTGAGGCAGCATTTTAAACTTTTGTGAGAAATGTAATTCCTGTGTTAAAACGTCCCTTGTTGAACTGAGGAGCAATCATCAAAAGTGTTGAAACTCTGGACATTCGGTTCCTTCTTGCATCGCTTGTTGCCTTCAGTTTTGCGTTCTTTCGTTGACTTTAGAAAAATTTGAGCACTTACTGCAGCAGTCATCGCTCAACAAAGCATTTGTCTAATTACAACATTCCTGGTTGATGGCCCATACTTCAGGAACACTTTTACTTGTTCCTTCACCTTTCCTCTGCTAAGAGCTACATATAGTTGGCCATGTTGAAATACCAGTTTCTCAAGGTATATCAAGACCTTCTCCATGGTTTGCCCTTGTATCTTATGAATTGTCATTGCAAAACTAGACAGAATAGGGAATTGGCTCCGCCTAATGGGAATGTTTTCATGTGTTAAAGAAGGAACTGCAGATGCTGGAAAATCGAGGGTTTACACAAAATGCTGGAGAAACTCGGTGGGTGCAGCAGCATCTATGGAGCGAAGGAGATAGGCAACGTTTCTTCAGGGAATGTTTTCATGTTCTGACATATTGATCTTCATCCTAGGAATGAGAACAATCTCTTCTTTGTAGGCCCCCATGTTGATTCTAGCAATGATGAGATTATTGTGTAGCTGTTCTACAATTAACCTTGTTCCATTGCATAGCTTTGGGGGTTGCAAGTTTCTGTTTAAAACAATTGGAGATCCTTGCTTCAACTCCAATTTGTGTGGTGGTAATCCACAGATCTGACTGAATCGAGGAATTCCGTTGGGAAGTGAGTTGAATTTGTTCCGTCAGTGACAGTATTGAAATAATAGTACTCCCTCATGGTTTCAGGGAAGCGTCTGACATGCGTTGAATAGATTCTTCTCATCGTATCATTGTGAGGAACCAAGATACAATTCTTAGAGAATAAAGTTGCAGGGTGGTCAAATGCTGGATAGATATAATCAATGCAGTCATCCAGTGTTCTTGCTGAGAGAACCATGTCTTCTGGAATGTTAATTTCATTGTCTTCATTCTTTTCATTCTTGCCCTACATCCAACAAAAATTGAGAATACTCACCCTCTCCTTCGGTCAATGTTCCTCTTCAATTCAAACTTTGTTAAAGTTCGCCACAAGTACGATGTCTTGATGCTATTGTTCAGTATTGATGTGGATAGAGAACTGGCTGGCAGACAGGAAGCAAAGAGTAGGAGTGAACGGGTCCTTTTCAGGATGGCAGACAGTGACTAGTGGGGTGCCGCAAGGCTCAGTGCTGGGACCCCATCTATTTACAATATACATTAATGATTTGGACGAGGGAATTAAATGCAACATCTCGAAGTTTGCGGATGACATGAAGCTGGGGGGCAGTGTTAGCTGTGAGGAGGATGCTAGGAGGCTGCAGGATGACTTGGATAGACTGGGTGAGTGGGCAAATGCATGGCAGATGCAGTATAATGTGGATAAATGTGAGGTTATCCACTTTGGTGGCAAAAACAGGAAGGTAGACTATTATTTGAATGGTGACCGATTAGGAAAAGGGGAGATGCAGCGAGACCTGGGTGTCATGGTACACCAGTCATTGAAAGTAGGCATGCAGGTGCAGCAGGCTGTGAAGAAAGTGAATGGTATGTTGGCATTCATGGCAAAAGGATTTGAGTACAAGAGCAGGGAGTTTCTACTGCAGTTGTACAGGGTCTTGGTGAGGCCACACCTGGAGTATTGCGTACAGTTTTGGTCTCCTAATCTGAGGAAAGACATTCTTGCCATAGAGGGAGTACAGAGAAGGTTCATTAGACTGATTCCTGGGATGGCAGGATTTCCATATGAAGAAAGACTGGATAGACTCGGCTTGTACTCGCTGGAATTTAGAAGATTGAGGGGTGATCTCATAGAGACTTACAAAATTCTTAAGGGGTTGGACAGGCTAGATGCAGGAAGATTGTTCCCGATGTTGGGGAAGTCCAGGACAAGGGGTCACAGTTTAAGAATAAGGGGGAGGTCTTTTAGGACCGAGATGAGAAAATCGTTTTTCACACAGAGAGTGGTGAATCTGTGGAATTCTCTGCCACAGAAGGTAGTTGAGGCCAGTTCGTTGGCCATATTTAAGAGGAAGTTGGATGTGGCCCTTGTGGCTGAAGGGATCAGGGGGTATGGAGAGAAGGCAGGTAGAGGATACTGAGTTGGATGATCAGCCATATTGAATGGCGGTGCAGGCTCGAAGGGCTGAATGGCCTGCTCCTGCACCTAATTTCTATGTTTCTATGCTGGAGTTTTGAACATCAATATCACTTCCCATCTTCACTACAGGAAGGAGTTGTCTAAAATCACCACAACAAATGGTAAGAATCCCGCCAAAATGATCCTTTTTGCGCCATACATCTTGAAGAGTTCTGTCCACCACTTCAAAGCACTCCCTCCTAATCATTGGGCATTCATCCCAAACAATGAGCTTCACTCTCATGAAGAAATCTCCCATTTTAGACTCGCTGTTGATGTTGCACGTTGAATCCTCCGTCGCATGGATAGGTATCTTGAAGTGAGAATGTGCAGTTCTTCCACCAGGCATTAATGTGGCTTGCAATACCAGACAATGCGACAGCAATGGCATTTGACCTTGAGCTCTAACCGTGGAGAGGATCAAATGTATGATAAATGTCTTTCCTGTTCCTCCTGGTGAGTCACTGAAAATCATTGAAGATAGATCCCTTTGCAAGTAGTCACACACATGGTCATAAACTTCTCTCTGCTCAGCATTCAGCAGAGGCTCCTTCTCATCAACAAATCGCTGTTGTTCTGATCTATTGTATTTCAATTCATTAAGTAAATCAACATTTTCACCATCAATGTCCATCCTTTCATTTCTTGGTCGAGGCAAGGAATTTTTTTCCAGTGTTGTGTTGCAATTCTCAAGCTGGTCCTGAATATAAAACAGCCTGATCATGATGTCTCTCATCAATTGTGATATTTCGATCACTTTTTCTTCTTTGCTCGCTTTCAAGGTAATCCTCAGACATGGAATTCTTGAAACAATCCCATAATTGTAGAAGATCATTGATGTCAGTATTTGTCAGCAGAACAATAAACAAATCCCTCATTGCACTGGGGAGTCTTGTCGTCTCAGCATCTTCCATTGTTTGTTGCCAATGGTCGTCCAACAAACCACTTTCTCTGCAGACGTCTTTGAAGGAAGGAAGAATTACTCCATTATGTGTCTTCAAAGACTCGAAAGACACTGGCCCTTTCTCGTGATGCAGAAGCAGTCTCATGTAGAAGAGATCACCGTATTTTGGAGAAATGACATATATTCGTCCAAGAACGTTGACTTCAAAAATACCTGGGAAGTTATCCACTCTCTTCTCAACCTTCCTTCTTTGCCATCTCTTGCTGATCCATGTATAAAATCGAGGTACATCAACGTACAATAGTGTTCTTGCAAACGGATCTTCAGAACTCAATCGCAAATATTCAGTCAAAGTGGTTCTCGCCATTCCATCATTCATCCCTTGCTGAGCAGCATCAAAAAACACTTGTTGTTGATCTGGTAGATGTACATCAAGTCGAATGACAGGGGTAGTGTCTCTCATGAGTAAGAAATCCAAGGACTGATGCCCCTCCCTCTGAAGGACCAATGTATCTTCCATTCAGGTACTGTTTAATCTCGTCATTTACGTTAATTCCAAAAGCTGCCTGATCACATCCCTTCAGGGTGTACTTGATGACGTATTTAATTGACTGTACAGTGCAGCATATTTCGACGTTGAGGTGACATTTGAAAGCCTTCAATAGTTCTGCATTATAGGGCACAACCCAATTGGAAGTAATAGTCTGTAATGGACGTCCTTCTTGATGTCCCTGAAACCCTCCCATGGCTGGAGATCTTCTCCTGTACAGAGGATACAAATCATCTCCACACATTGTACTTTCGATAAATGGCTTTGGGAATCTCTTGGTGCATCTTCCTTCCTTCCAACATGGAGAGGTGTCTTTGCAGAACGGTCCATGGATCATGTGCTAGAGTACCAATTTATGCAGCTCAGGATCTGCTTGCGGGTCTGGAATTTCAGCTTGCACAAATCTTTCATAATGTTGAGGTCTAGGCTTATTTGCTTCATCAAGCCAAAGCAGACAATGGAAAGGCGGCAGGCCTCTCTTCTGATATTCCACAGTCAAGATGAAAGCGATACAGTTTCCAAAGAAGCCATCTGGTCCAGTGGCTGTCTTGATAAATATCTTTCTTTTCAGCTCGAATACTCTTGCTACTAATTCCAGTCTATCACACGGCTGCTGATTTGGAAAGAGGCACTGTCGAATCTCGCTCCAATTTGGATTGCAGTTCATCGTAATGAAGAATGCAGCAGTACCATACTTCCGAACATACATCATGGCATCCTGGCATCATTCCATCATATATCTGGGACCACCGACAAATGTTGAAGAGAGGATGATGTGCCTTCCGATGTTTTCCAAGTCATCATTATCATGTAATGCATCAGTCAGTCCTTTGTACGTCGTTGACCTCAACGATACCTGATTCATGCGAATATAATTGAGTCTATCACTTTCCATTTTAGCCGCCATATCAACAAGATATTGTTGGAAGAATGGTCCTCCTCTCAAAAGCTGTTTGAATTCATTGTCACGATTCATGTGCTATGTGCATAATATCGCATTAGTGTCAATTTCCTGCCGTTACTCATTTGGAGTTGTGAATGTGTTAAAGAAGGAACTGCAGATGCTGGAAAATCGAGGGTACACAAAATGCTGGAGAAACTCAGCGGGTGCAGCAGCATCTATGGAGCGAAGGAGATGGGCAACGTTTTGGGCCAAAACGTTGGGCTGAAGAAGGATTTCGGCCCGATACGTTGCCTATCTCCTTCGTTCCATAGATGCTACTGCACCCGCTGAGTTTCTCCAGCATTTTGTGTACCCTGGAGTTGTGAATGCCATCCGTCATCACCAAGTGGAAAGAAAAGGATGTATTGAAAACTGTCATAAGACCTATGGGACTCTGAAATGATTTGCAGACCACCTTCTGCTCCTCCTCTTCCTCTTCTTCTCAAGACAATGTGGCGTGATGTTGCTGCAGGCTCATTACTGTTTTCTATGAGGATGGCAACTTAATTTGCAGTTTGCGTGTTAAACCTCCGTTCATGTTGTAAAGGTGGCCGATAATTAGGATCAATAACGATTGATGCCTCCGGTAAATCTCTAATTCTCTCCATCGCCATCACAAGTGAATGAATGTAAGGGTTGTTTATTATCATGCTTTCAAGCATTTTAACAATGTCCCTTTGAATACCAGCATCTTGGAGTATACTCATTCGCAACTCAATGCTATCTTGCGGGTCCATGAAATAGATTTGTAAGAATTTACTTTGAATCTAGGTCAGGCATCAACGAACCAATGAAATGATGAATCTGGCCTTGAATGATCACTGAAGGATTCCATCCATGTGCCACCATTTCCTTGGCACCCAATGACGCGAGTTGAAAGAGGCAATTGTATTGTCTACTATTCTTTCTGAACTCATGTGCTTGTGGTGTGTCATGTGTATACAAATTAATGAGTGCATTCGGGAGTGTTTTCAGAGGAGCAATGTTGACCTTACCCTTCATGCAGCAAAAGTTGGTAGTTTCTCCTAAGAAGCGATTCGCTCGACAATGAAGGAAAACATTGGTCATTTGACCAACATCAGCAGAAAGATTTCTCTTTGTAAGTCGTGCATTTCGTTGTCTTGTGTCACTGTTCATCCAGCCTTCTAGTTCTTTCATCTCCCATCTCTGCATCCTCATTTGTATTCTTTCTTGATGTTCCTCAAGTTGTTGAGTTGTTTCTTGCTGCATCTCTCGAGTCCTTCTCTTCTGCTCCCTCTCTCGTTTATTTCTGAGTCGTTGACTTCTTTCTGGCTGCATCTCATGAGCCCTTCTCTCCTCCCTCTCTCATTTATTTCTGAGACGTTGATTTCTTTCTTGCTGCGTCTCTTGAGCCCTTCTCTCCTCCTCCCTCTCTTGTTTATTTATTAATCTATTTTTAAAATATATTTTTATTAGAGGTAAGCAATAAATTGGCAAACACATATTATGGTATAAGTATTTTGTGTACATCAATCATACATTATTAATATTATCAATTGAATCATTCTGTCTCTAATAGTTTTTTTTATAGATTAAGAGTAATAAAGAAAGAGAGAGGAAAAAAGGAGAAAAAAGAAAAATCAAAAAAAAAATCATAAGGAATGGAATAATTTACCATTAATACATCATTGGAGATAAGATCAAGGAATATAGAGTATAACTTTTCATCTGATCCTGTCCAAGTTTCTTTCTGAGACATTGAGTTCTTTCTTGATGCATCTCTTGAGCCCTTCTCTCCTCCCTCTCTCGTTGATTTCTGAGTTTTTTCTTGCTGCGTCTCTTGAGCCCTTCTCTCATCCTCCCTCTCTCGTTTATGTCTGAGACGTTGAGTTCTTTCTTGATGCATCTCTTCAGCCTTTCTCTTGCACTCTCTCTCTCGTTTATCTCTCAGACATTGAGTTGTTTCTTGATGCATCTCTTCAGCCAATCTCTCCCGCTCTCTCTCTCGTTTAACTCTGAGACGCTGAGTTGTTTTTTGCTGCATCTCATGTGCACTTCTCTCCCACTGTCTCCCTGACTATCTCGGAAACACTGAGATGTTTCAGGCTGTGTCTCTTGTGCCCTTCTCTCCTGGTTTGTCTCATGTGCACTTCTCTCCCGCTGTCTCCCCCAACTATCAAGGAGACACTGAGATGTTTCAGGCTGTGTCTCTTGTGCCCTTCTCTCCTGGTTTCTCTCCGGATTATCTCGGAGATGTTGTGTTCTTTCTTGCTGCGTCTGTTCTTTTCTCCTCCTCATTACTTCTTGATGTCTCATTTTCTCATCACATGACTGTCTTGTATGTCTTTTCCTCCCTCTTGGCATGATTTGAAAACACACTCTCAGTTATCAATGAAGACAGATTAATTTATTCAAAATGGAATCTATCAGATCAAATGAAATCAATCACAAAGAAATTGGTTTTAAATCTCAGTAGTCAATGAAAACAGACCAATTTCTTGAAAATGCAGCCTTTCCTGTAGAATGAAATCAATCACAATGAAATGTTTTTTGAAATCTGTTGTCAATTTGTTAAAAATTGAGCCTTTTCAAATGAACTGCGAAGCTTTAAAATAACCGCAAACTTTTAAAATTGCAAAGAAGAAACAAAGCGGGAAATGTTAACGTCAATTAAAAATTAAAAAAATGCTGTCTTTGAAATTAAATGTTATCTTTAAGAATTAAAGATAATCGTTAAGAATTTAGAAATCTCAAAATTGTAAAGATGTAACAAACGGGGAAAGTTTAACGTTAGAAAAAAAAAGTTGACAAAGTTAAAAAACAATTAATTTGAATCTAAGCTGTCAATTAAAAGACGGCAAATTTATTTATTTTTTAAATTCTTTGAAATTAATAGTTAAAAATTAGTGATGTTAAATGAGAAATAATTCAATTCAATGAAAAACAAATAAAGAAATTAACAATGAAATTCAATCAAATGTTAATGTAAAAAAATAATCTTTTAAATGAAATGCACTCTTTAAGATTTATAAATTAAATGGAGATAGAAAGATAAATTGTCTCAAAATGAAGTCTTACTGCCAAACAAACGGCTGAAAAATTAAAATGAGCTGTCTATGACGGTTAACTATCGAAGCAGATTCTTATCGTGAGACAAATGGAATTCAGGATTTTGCTCTTCACAAGCAAAGTCAGAATGACGGTTGGCGAAGAATTCGAATAACTGCTGAGCATTCAGATGCTGCGCGCATCTCATGCACCAAAGCTTTAACGAAGAAACTGCAGATGCTGGAGAATCGAGGGTTACACAAAATGCTGGAGAAACTCAGCGGGTGCAGCAGCATCTAAGGAGCGAAGGAGATAGGCGACGTTTCGGGTCGAGACCCTTCTTCAGACCTTGGGGGGAGGAGCGTGCTTAGCACACTAAGCACCCGCCCTCACAAACAGCGGGTCCTTTGTAAGTTCGTCTGGAGTTCGGGGGGAGGAGTGTATGTCATCACACACACTAAGCACCCGCCCCCACAAACAGATGAGAGCGTTTGGTTGAACGGAGAGCGCGTGCCCGCCCTCACAAACAGTCACACACACTAAGCGCCGGCTCCAGTCACACACTAAGCGCTGGCAAAAGCAGTGGGAGAACAGGCAGCCTTTGGCTTGAGGCAGCATGACAGGGCCGGCCCGGGGGGGGGGGGGGGGGGAGGGGCAAGTGAAGGAAGTGCTCAAGCCAAAGATCGGCTGCGTGAAACATTATTTAGATCATCACACAGTTTGCAATGTAAAAGGCATCCCAATGTATGGAACATTATACAGATCTTCACCCATCCTGTCCTTTGCAAAATATCAGAATAGAGTTTTGCATTGCATGTAAAAGAAAGGTCAATATGTGCAACAATATTTAGATCTTAACACAATTTGTATTGCATTATAAATGGTAAGTAAACGTGTGACACATTATTTATTTTATAAAAAGTTCTTTTGAAGGGGGGGATGGATTTTTTGCATTACCTTGCAGATCTGGAAATGATCCGAAGTGAGTGTCTCGGAGATCTCTGCATCCCCAGCTCCTGCTCTGCCTCCTCCTGCCGCCAGTCCCTGGTCCCATCCCGCTGCCACCACCACCGGGCTGAGCCGGCAAAGGCTCAGGTGCAAAGGCATTGTGAAAGAGAGGGAGGGAGGGGGAGAGATCTCCCACCCCTGTACCATTGTGATTAGACATCTGTGAGATTGCACTCATGCAGAAGTTTGATTTCAGTGGGACCACGTGAAGGTTCCGATCTCCTATCCCTGTCCCATTGTGATATCATATATGTAAATGAGATCCATTGTGATTGGATCTGTGAGGTGGCGCTGTGACTCATGCAGCAGTTTGATTTTAATTTTTTTTGATGATTTGTGAACAATTTAATTCAAAATCTGGGGAAATAATTGACCAAATCTAGAGAGCGCTTTTATGATATTGTGATATTTACCTGATATTGTGAATAAAATAATGAAACTCGGGATTTTCAAAGAAAAACCCAAGAAGGTCCCCATGTTATTTGACCACATTACCCACTGAATTTAAATATGTAGGTTAGTATGCACTACATTGTATTACACTAATATAGAATGGAAAAATATCTTGTGTTCATGGATATTTTATTCACAATATTAGATAGATAGATAGATAGATAGATAGATAGATAGATAGATATTGCAAGAAAAAGGTTGCTTAACATATTATTAGAGGAAATCACAAGAAAGAAACTAGAGAAATATATATGTGTGTGTAATATATACATACATTTACATCTATATCACATATATATATTTCTGACATAATTGGTCCACCAACGCAATATTCCACCTCTCCACCAATTCCAGCCAATTGATTGCCAGTGGGGGGGAGGGGGGCTTCCTGGAGCGCTAGTATGGATGTTGTGGGTTGAAGGGACTGGTTTCCAGAGGGCTAGCATGGACATTGTGGGCCGAATGGATTCTTGGGCTGGCGGCTCAGTCAAGCCTGTTGTGCTGGCAGCTCACAGCTGGTGGGCTGGCAATTGACTCGCGGCTATTCCTTCAAATTCCATTTCAAGCAGGGTGCAAGGCCACAAAATTCAAGTGCAGTTTCATACCACTTCAAGCTGGGTGCAAGGCCACAAAATTCAAGTGCAGTTTCATACCACTTCAAGCTGGGTGCAAGGCCACTAAAGACTGCGAGTCGTGCCCACACCCTCCCCCATCTTGCAGAGACTGAGCCACGCCCACACTTCCGGGTTTTATAATCCCTCCGTCCCTCCCACCAGAAGGGGCATGGCCTACACAGGGCTCTCGCTTAACTTTTTTTCCCTGTTGCCTGCCGGGCAACTTTGGCAGCTTTTTAGGTTGCCAAGTGACAGTTTAGGTGGTCATTTAAGATGGCTTGCGTGACGCATGCGATAATGCAGCAAAATTATAATACAGTATCTCAACTCTTTTTACACATTGCAATTAACGCAATTTTTATTATTTCTTTCCACTTCCAAACAAAAATGTGGTTGGATTATTGAGCGTATGATCACCTTGTGTCAATAAATCCTGGACCATGATAACATATATGCTTAACCATGCACACTACAGATTGATGCAAGCACGTTTTCTGTGAAGGACCGAAAATTATCATGACATGGCCACAGCATGGGTCGTTATTGCTATTGGTACAGAAACACTCTCGCTTCCCACATTATTTATCCACAACAAAATATACAGGATGCAAGTAATTTTCTAAAGGCATTTTATAGCTGTTAAAACTGACTATACCCATCTGACAGGTTAAACATTACACTAACTAACAAGAGATGGCCAAAGGACATAAATGCAGCAAATGTTCTTTTGGTAATATATTTAAGGGTGTCAAGACGCCACATTACCGGACATTCAGATTAGTTGTATGTGTTGTGAACAGCAATGAAGATACCCAGTTTGTAAGCAACAAATTAAAACAAAATTGTTGATAAACGCTTTTTCCACCATTCTCACTTCAGAATTAACGTTAAAATTTCAACTGAAATATCTCCTGACCAAATTTGTGAAGTATGTGACTGACTGCGGAAGTAAAACCTGGATAAATCCAACGTATGGTTGTGAATAGAAACATGGAAAATAGGTGCAGGAGTAGGCCATTCGGCCCTTCGAGCCTACACCGCCATTCAATATGATCATGGCTGATCATCCAATGTTGCGCATTAAGTAACCACAGTACTGATACTCCATATTAAGTGCATTGGTTTGCCGTTAAAATGAATTCTGTAATAACGTGTCAACGGTAGCAGTGACAATCGAACACTGCAGTTCTAATTTTTCACGTGTTCACAATTTAATGAATCCATCTTTATGGATTAAAACAATTAATAACATTGGGAATTAAAACATATTTGAATGCATTCCGTTATCATACATAGTCAATGTTCGCTCTGAAGACATTTCCAGCACAATAGGGTCGGGGGGGAGTGTGGGTTGTGAATCAGTGCAGGATGGATAGGTGGCGGTGGGGTGGGGGGGGTTGAGAAGGCAATCGGTGTGGATTGAGGCAGGGGAATTAGTGCATGTTGGTTGGAGTAGGTTAAATTGTGAGGGGAGAGCGCGGGGGATGGCAGTGGGGTTGATCAGTGCAGGATGAAGGGGGGGGAGCAGTGCAGGATGGATGGGAAGGGGGGTCAGTACAGGATGAATTGGGGGACCAGTATAGGATTGATGGGGAGTGGCAGGAGAATCAATGCGAGGTGGATAGGGAGATCAGTGCAGGATGAATAGTTGGGGGCGGGGTAGGTGCGGAGGGGAGCACAGGGGATGTCAGTGAGGACCGAATAGAGGCAGGAATGGGGATCGCTGCCTGTCTTGCCTGGTCATGCCTGGATGATGACATATTTCCCGGAAATCCAGGCAGGGATAACCTGGTGGGACAGGCAGAGTTGAGCTTGGTTGAGCGCTGCTTCTCTGTGCTAGCTGTGGGCCTGAGGGCGCCGCGCCCCGTCTGACAGAGATATGGAAGTGTTAGGTGTGAAAACGAGACATCTAACGAGATGTAGTTCAAGGAAAATGTAGACTAGATCATTGTTAGCTGGTAGATGGTGACAACGGAACAAATAGACACATTTTTTTAATCGGGCAGTCAGACTGGTTGGAGATCTAGGAAAGGGGAGGGATGGAGAGAGGGAAACCAGGGGTTATTTGAAGTGAAAGAAGCCTGAAGAAGGGTCTCGACCCAAAACATCACCCATTCCTTCTCTTCAGATATGCTGCCTGTCCTGCTGAGTTACTCCAGTTTTTTGTGTCTATCTTAGAGAAGTCATTCAAATCGCTGGGGTGTAAGCTGCCCAAGTGAAATATGAGGTGTTGTTCCTCCAATTTGCACTGAGTCTCACTCTGGCAGTGGAGAAGGCTCAGGCCAGAAAGGTCAGTGTGGGAATTGGAGGGGGATATCAAGTAGGTTTAGGTGGACTGAGCGGAGGTGTTCAACGAAACGATTGCCAAGCCTGTGCTTGGTCTGGCCAAAGTGCACAGCTGGAACAGCGGATACAGTGGATGAGGTTGGAGGAGGTGCAAGTGAACTTCTGCCTCATGTAAAATGACTGTCGGGGTCCTTGGACGGAACATGGATAGGCAACATTTCGTGATGGGACCGTTCTTCAGTCTGATTGTAGGGGAGGTGAGAATAAAGCCTGGAAAGTAATAGGTGGATGTATGTGAGGTGGATTTGATTGGCAATTGGATAGACAAAGCCAAAGATGGGAAGAAGACAAAAGGTTTTGAGATAAGGAGAGGAGACGCTCGAAATGTGAAGTCCAAGGAAGGGACAGAAGTGGAAAGGGACGAGAGACGGGGAAAGAGTTTTTCTAAAATTGGAGAGTTCAGTATTGTAAGCTAGGTGCTGTTCCTCCATTTAGCATGTGGCCTCATTCTGACAGTGGATGAGGCTCAAGTCAGAAAGATCTGTATGAAAATGATTAGCAACTGGGAGGTCTTGCAGGTTTTGGCAAGTGTTCAGCAAAACAGTTGCCTAGTCAATGCTTGGTCTTGCCAATGTTAAGGATACCATATCAGGAGCACCCCAAATGTAGTAGACAAGGTTAGAGGAGGTGCAGGTGAAGGACTACCTGCGTCCCTGTATGGAATGTGGGAAGTGGTGCAAGGACAGAGGTATTATATCTCCTGCGGTTATACCACACCAGTCACTGCTGCATTATACTCATTTCCAAAAAAAAAAGTTGATGAGCACATGGTTGTTGATCAAATCTGGAATTATACTTAGCAAATTGTGCCCTTTGGATACAAATTAATGGTTGTGGTTAAGCTGAAGAAGGATCTCGACCCAAAACGTCACCCATTCCTCCTCTCCAGAGATGCTGCCTGTCCTGCTGAGTTACTCCAGCTTTTTGTGTCTATCTACAAAATAAAAAACAATATTGTTTGATGATATGAATGCTAAATTTAGGGAAAAAACTAACTGGGTAATTATCTGACTTTGATAAATATAAATAATCACTGCACAATTCAACGTGGACTGAGAAGCTGATGACATTGTTGAAACAGGCAAAAAAATTAAAATAAATATATAATATTCAGTAAATTTCTTAAACTCGAGTGCAATGAAGCGAAGGTCAGACACAACCTTTTATAGAAAAGTAAAGGATTGGATATTTTTAACAGCTGGGAAATAAGACCAAAGGTAAAATATAATGCAGTTTTTCAAAAAATTGATCTTGCAATTCGAGGGAATTGAGGACAGTGATTGTCAAATCCACAAAGAGGAAAGAACCAGAAAAGACAAAGCTGAATGTCGATGAATTTATAAAAGAAGTGATAGAAGGCCTGTTGTTGGAACACTACACACTTGATGCTGACCGTTGAGCTCAGAAAATGTCACAGTGATCCTAAAATGGAAGCACCAAGAGTTTTTCTGCAACCAATTCATTTTTTTTGTTTTCATTTGTCACTCTCTTATTGGATGATATCACAATCCTGTGAAAGTCAAAGAGAAAGCTGAATGCCGGTGATCACACTCCCTTGAAACAAGTTTCAACAGAGTTGTGGACATGGTGCACGCAGACATTCCACAGCAGAGAGAGAGAACCAATAATTTTACATGCATTTTGCATTTCTATTATGCAGCTTTGTGGGCACCTGAAAGCAGAGGACCTGAAGAGAACGTGTAACCTGAAGAACAGATAGTGGATGAAAGGAGTGCAGGAGAACCTGCAACACACTGGTAACTAGGACATGCACTGATCATCTATTCAAGCTACACTCCACGGGAGCCAAGAACAGAGGTGAACTCATCAAGGACGGAAGGTATTCAAAGACCACTGGAAGAAACGTTTCCCAGAACTCCACACCCTGGCTCTGTTCTTGATGTGATCAGCCTTAACTCCATTCCACAACAGGCTCTTTAATCCACAGTATCCCAACTGAATAAACAAGATTTGGGGAGCAGATGGTAGATATGGAATGGAATGTCTTTTATTGACATTCAAACAACTTGGTTTGAACAAAATTGCATTTTCTACAGTTTTTTACATAAATGAATGGGAAAGGTAGAAAGATCTTTATTACAAAAACAGTTTGCGAATAAAGGCAATCATTGTATACGTGCTGGGACTGGAACTGCAACACAAAGGAACTGTTCACTGAGTGGTGACTAACCTCAAAGAGAAATTGCTGCTGGGAATTGCAAGGTTATTGTGCTGACATGAGGAAGTTGCTGTAGTGAGGTGCACACCAGCATCATAAGCAAAAAAGTATCTGTACACAAGCACAATCGTTATGGTGAGTTTCAGAAACCTCATCTGTAGACATTTATTTAACTTCTGTTTATCTTAGCTGCAAACTCCTACTTTGCCGATTTGTTAAATGGAACCTCTTTAATGCATCAATGAACTGCAGTTGGGAAATGTAGAAATGTGATAAATGCTCTTGAGGAAATGAAACAATTTTGCAATAGTCCAGCACCACTTAATCCACACTTATTCAGTAATTCATAAGAACACAAGAAAATAGCAGGGATGGATCAGTTGCCCCCTTCAATCCTACCATTTAGTGTGACCACATGGTATTATCTGGCCTGCCCCAGGAACCATCTTCTTCTGTGCCACTAACGCCGAACTTTCCATTCTCAGATATTTCATTTATCTATTTCCTCTTTAAACATTCCTAAATGATCTAGCCTCCACAACACTCCAGGGTAGAGGATTCCCGAGATTCTCTACTCTCTATAGCGGCACAGTGGTGCAGCGGTGCTATACCACAGCAGTACACAGAGTTGCTGCCTTATAGCACTAGGGACATAGGTTCGATCTTGACTACTGGTGCTCTCTGTACAGAGTTTGCACGCTGTCCCTCTGACTGGATGGGTTTTCTCCGGGTGTTTTTGTTTCCTCCCATATTCCAAGGACGGGCAGGTTTGTAGGTTTATTGGCATATGTAAATTGCCCCTAGTGTGTAGGACAGTATTAGCGTACAGATGATCAATGGTCCGTGTGGACCCAGTGGGCCGAAGGACCTCTTTCTACCCTGTATTTGTAAACTAAACTAAGAAAAAGTTCCCATTGATTTCCTTGTGACAACTCACAAGCAGCCTGAGCCAACGTTGAAAGGTGCAGACCCTTGCTCGGTTTCTTCACCTAGACATTGAACTGGATTCTTCTTCCATCACTCTGGATTGAGGATAGAGTGCGTCTACTGCAGTCTGAGGATAGGATGATGTCTCTATGTGAGCTCTTTTAATGCGGGATAACAGTTGCTCTCCAGCCACCATATGGTTTTGTCAAATGGAGTTCTTGATATAATAGCAAGGGAATAAAGACATCATTAATTTCTGGGGTCAAGCTCAACTGTTGCATAGGACATTAATGCATAGGAACAGGCCCTTCAGCCCATAGGTTCCTTGCTGAACATGATGCCAATTTAAACTGCACGTAAGCCTGCAATCAGTCTATATCCCTCAATATACTGCCTGTTCCTGTGTCAATCGTGGTATAATAAGTTGATGCAGACGGTGACGCTCACACAGTGCTAAACCGTAAACTGTCATCCAGCTTCTACTCCCGGTGGCACCAACGAATTCAATTTAATAAACTTAAAAAATGGGCTGCTGGGAGGAGGGGAAAGGTAACCAAAAATAAAAGCAGCAAATGCTAGAAACACACCATAGACATGAAAAGGGGAAGTGGAAGGGCTGCCACATTTCTTGATTGCAAATGTTGTTGTTTTTTATTTTTTATTCCTCACATCCTTACAGCAAGCATATTCTTTCCTTGCCCAAGGCTGCCTTATTTAATTTACGTTAATTATTTTCATTCTTTCTGCAAGGACAATTTTTCAAATCCAGTTTTCATCTCTTTCCAGTTTTTCAAAAGAAACCTACCTGCAGCCTCTTTAATCCACCAGCAATGTGAGCAAAGTCACCATTCCTGATTCTTTAGTTCTCTTCCCTTCCCCCACTAATGTTTGCACTTCCCTATTCAGGATTTAATTTAGCCTCCAATTACCTTTTGATGTCCAGGCACAATGGCCCATGAATTTCCTTCCTTGAGAGTTTGTTGAAATCAAAACTTGGAGCTGAAACAATATCTTGTATTATTCCAGAAAACAGATTAACTAATTGATCTACAAACTATTTAGAACACCTTATTTATTCAGTAGGTTGAAAGGTAAAAATAATAACTGATGGTATTTTGTAGCAGAAAATTCAATATTACAAATTAATTCAGCTTAAGCTAAATTAAAATTCAAGCAGGAAGCATTGTGATCTCTCTGTATATTGCATTCATGCACAGAACATTAATCATTAACTTTTCATCAGCTGCTTTAAAAATAGAAAAAGAAAATAAGCAGTATGTGCAGGAAGGAACTGCAGATGCTGGTTTACACCGTAGATAGACACAAAATGGTTCAATGGTCCATTATTGTCATGTGTACCATTTAAAGTACAATTAAATTTGATTTACCATAGTCATACCAGAAAAAAGCAACAAGCCACACAATTTTATAAAAGTTAACATAAACATCCACCACAGCGGCTTCCCCACATTCCTCACTGTGATGGAAGGCAATAAAGTCTTATCTTCTTTCCTCCTTATTCTCCCGTGGATGGGGAAGTCGAATCATCCGCAGAAGGGGCGATTAAAGTTTCCGCAGCCGGTGATCGAAGCTCTCGTGTCAGAACGATCGAAGCTCCCGCGATTAGGGCGGTTGAAGCTCCTGCGGCTTGGAGCTCCTGAACTCGGTCCCTAACCAAGGGACCTCGAGCGCCATGATGTTAAAATTACGCAGGCTCCCGCAGTTGGACAGGCAGTATCTCCAGATAGAAGGAATGGGTAACTTCCACCCCACACCCCTGCCCCCGACACACCCTTGCGTTGCATTGGGGGAACGGGTGAGTGCTGGAATATTGCGTTGGGGGAGCAGACCCAATGGGTCTGCACTTGGTCTAGTAGAATCATAAAGCCATGCAGCACAGAAACAGGCCCTTTGACCCAACTTGCCCCTGCTGACCAAGATGCCCCATCTATGCAAGTCCCACTTGCCTGGTTTGGCCCATATCCCTCTAAACCTTACTGTGGGAGCACATCTTCTGCTGCCTATCTGTGGCCCTTATATTTTTATATACCTTAATAATGTCCTCCCTTAACCTCTGAAATTCCTCAGATACTTTGACAAACCCTACACCCCAACCAGCTGGATGTGAATATGCATGGAAACTCATCTTGGAGGCAGATGTGATGGAGATGGGGGAATTGAGTCGTCGATGTAGCATTCACTCCAGCTCTGTGGGTTCTGAGCTGAAAGGCCTGTTGCAAGATTTGTACACTCTGCCATAGGTACAAAAATAGACAATATACAATAGGTGCAGGAGTAGGCCATTCGGCCCTTCGAGCCAGTACCGCCATTCAATGTGATCATGGTTGATCATCCCCAATCAGTACCCCGTTCCTGCCTTTTCCCCCATATCCCCTGACTTTGCTATGTTTAAGAGCCCTATCCAGCTCTCTCTTGAAAGCATCCAGAGAACCTGCCTCCACTGCCCTCTGAGGCAGAGAATTCCACACACTTACAACTCTCTGTTTTCTCGAAGTGTTTCCTCGTCTCCGTTCTAAATGGCTTACCCCTTATTCTTAAACTGTTGCCCCCGGTTCTGGACTCCCCCAACATCGGGAACATGTTTCCTGCCTCCAGTGTGTCCAAACCCTTAATATGTTTCAATAAGATATCCTCTCATCCTTCTAAACTCCAGAGTGTACAAGCCCAGCTGCTCCATTCTCTCAGCATCTCTCAGTAAACCTACGCTGCACTCCCTCAATAGCAAGAATGTCCTTCCTCAAATTAGGAGGCCAAAACTGCACACTCCAGGTGTGGTCTCACTAGGGCTCTGTAGAACTGCAGAAGGACCTCTTTGCTCCTATATTTGATTCCTCTTGTGATAAAGGCCAACATGCCATTCGCTTTCTTCACTGCCTGCTGTACCTGCATGCTTACTTTCATAGACTGATGTACAAGTACCCCCAGATCCCGTTGTACTTCCCCTTTTCCCAACTTGACACCATTTAGATAGTAATCTGCTTTCCTGTTTTTGCTACCCTCAAAAGTGGATAACCTCACATTTCTCCACATTAAACGTCATCTGTCATACATCCGCCCACTCCCCAACCTGTCCAAGTCACCCTGCATTCTCATAGCATCCTCCTCACAGTTCACACACCCACCCAGCTCTGTGTCATCTGAAATTTGCTAATGTTACTTTGAGTCCCTTCATCCAAATCATTGATGTATATTGTAAATAGCTGCAGTCCCAGCACCGAGCCATGTGGTACCCCACTAGTCACTGCCTGCCATTCTGAAAGGGGCCGTTAATCCCCACTCTCTGTTTCGTGTCTGCCAACCAATTTTCTGTCCATGTCAGTACTCCAACCCCCAATACCATGTGCCCTCATTTTGCTCACTAATCACCTATGTGGGACCTTATCAAATGCTTTCTGAAAGTACAGGTACACTACATTAACTGGCTCTCCCTTGTCCATTTGCCCAGTTACATCTTCAAAAAATTCCAGAAGATTAGTCAAGCATGATTTCCCCTTCATAAATCCATGCTGACTCGGACCGATCCTGTTACTGCTATCCAAATGTGCGGCTATTTCATCTTTTAGAATTGACTCCAGCATCTTCCCCACCACCGATGTCAGGCTAACTGGTCTATAATTCCCTGTTTTCTCTCTCCTGCCTTTCTTAAAAAGTGGGATAACATTAGCTACCCACCAATCCAGAGGAACTGATCCTGAGTCTATAGAACATTGGAAAATTATCACCAATGCATCCACGATTTCTAGAGCCACTTCCTTAAGTACCCTGGGATGCAGACCATCAGGCCCTGGGGATTTATCAGCCTTCAGTCCCATCAGTCTACCCAACACCATTTCCTGCCTAATGTGGATTTCCTTCAGTTCCTCTGTCACCCCAGATCCTCTGGCCACTACTATATCAGGAAGATTGTTTGTGTCCTCCTTTGTGAAGACAGATCCAAAATACCTGTTCAACTCATCTGCCATTTCCTTGTTTCCCATAATAAATTCACCTTTTTCAGTCTTCAAGGGTCCAACTTTGGTCTTAACTATTTTTTTCCTCTTCACATACCTAAAGAAGCTTTTACTATACTGCTTTATATTCTTGGCTAGCTTACCTTCGCACCTCATCTTTTCTCCCTGTATTGTCTTTTTAGTTATCTTCTGATGCTCTTTAAACATTACCCAATCCTCTTGCTTCCTGCTCATCTTTGCTACGTTGTAGTTCTCTTTTATTTTTATACTGTCCATGACGTCCCTTGTCAGCCACGGTCGCCCCTTACTCCCCTTGGAATCTTTCTTCCTCCTGGGAATGAACTGATCCTGAACCTTCTATATTATTCCTAGAAATACCTGCCATTTTTGTTCCACTGTCATCCATGCTAGTGTATCTTTCCAGTCAACTTTGGCCAGTTCCTCCCTCATGGCCTCATACTGTCCTTTATTCAACTGTAACACTGACACCTCCGATCTACCCTTCTCCCTCTCCAATTGTAAATTAAACCTGACCATGTTATGGTCACTACTTCCTAATGGCTCATTATCCTCGAGGTCCTTTATCAAATCCGGTTTATTACATAACAGTAAATCCAGAATTGCCCTCTCCCTGGTAGGCTCCAATATAAGCTGCTCTAAGAATCCATCACAAAGGCACTCTCCATCTAAGAATCCATCATGAAGGTATGAAAGAACAATCATTAAACATTCACCTCCCGTTGATCCCATGTAGCCAACATTATGGATTTTGGTGCTTGTCTCACAGAGAGGTGGCCCCTAGGAAAGGAGAAGTGATTCATATTGACCATCGTAGATCTTTGCCTTGAAAGTTGGGGGATGGATTTAGCTTAGTGAAGGACTTTTGCTTTTCAGATTTATATTCCTACTGTAATTTTGAGCTTAACGTTAAAAAGATCTACTAGCGTAAAAATAAATCTTATAGAGTCATACAGCGTGGAAACAGGCCCTTAAGCCGAACCTTCCAACACATGTGCCACCCCCACGAATCCCACCTGCCTGCTTTTGGCCCATATCCTTCTAAACCTGTCCTATCCACGTACCTGTCTAAATGTTTCTTTACACATTGAGATAGTACCTGCCTCAACTGCCCCACCTGGCAGCTCGTTCCATAAACCCACCACCCTTTGTGTGATAAAGTTAGCCCTCAGGTACTTATTAAATCTTTCCCCCCTCACCTTAAGCCTATGTCCACTGGTTCACGATTCCACACCTCTGGGCACGAAACTCTGTTTATCTACACGAACTATTTCTCTCATGATTTTGATTATGATCTTGGTACTGCAGTTGAAGTGACCAACTTTGGATAGTTACCCATTTGTCCTTTAGGATAATTTCACACCAGCAGGGAGCTTGGTGGAGGTGAGGTGAAGTTGTTCAGCAAGGTTTTGAGAGGGTAGAAGCAATGACAATATCTAGTTCGACACCAATCTGCAGGTTGGAGGTGAATCTGTAGGTGAGGATTATTATTTGCAGGGTACACAAAAAGCTGGAGAAACTCAGCGGGTGCAGCAGCATCTAAGGAGCGAAGGAGATAGGCGACGTTTCGGGTCGAGACCCTTCTTCAGACTTATTATTTGCATTTCTGACAAGCAGATGGAGGATAATCTTTTGAACGGAACCAGAGGGACCCTCAAAATCCCTATCAGCTGACAAGGTCAAAAGTTGATCTTCCCAGAATTTGTACTACAATATTTATATTAGAATCATTTTCTTCCCGACGATATTCATCATGATCATGAGGTCTTCGGAGATTCTCACCACGGTGATTGCCTTGCCAACAGTCTGTCAGTCCCCTCCCTGTTTTTCTTATTTTAAGTATGTTTTAAAAGTATGATTTAGTGTTTCTTGGTTTGTTTTATGGGGGGTGGGGGAATCGGGGGAAACCTTTTTCAGTCACTTAACTCGACGGAAATGCGATTTTTCTCAGTGTCGCATCTCTGTCCACCCCTGCAGCCTACAACGTGGAGTGGTGCAGCCTTTCCTGGAGACCGGCCCAGAGCTTCAAGTTGCAGGTGCGGCGCAGACTAACATCGGGAGCTGCAAACCTTTGCCGAGGGTTGCCAGCGGAGCTCCGACCGTAGGGCCTCTGAACATTGTGAAGCAATGGAAGAAGCCGATCAGGAGCTCCTTGGAAGTGTTCCGATCCATCCCGACGCCAGAGGTTCAATTATCACGACGAGAGGGCTTGAACATCAGACCGTCGGCAGCAGCAAGTGCAGAGGGTTCAAAGGCCCCGACCATGGGCGAACGTCGGGGAAGATGACTGAACGCTATTGCCTTCCTTCAGTGAGGAATGTGGATTCCACTGTGGTGGATGTTTACGTTAAATTTTATGTGGCTGTGTGTATTGTTGCTTTTCACTTTGCATGGAAACTCAAATTTCACTGTACCTTAGCTGGTTAAGTGACAATAAAAGCAAACTTGAACGCGTTTTTATCTTCCAAAACCGAGATTTAATACCATTTCAATACTTCAATTGTTGTTTTCTTTCTAACTTTCAGATGTTCATTTTGGTTTTGGTAATGCTGATGTTGTGGCAGATGTTGAAGTTGTAGTTTTTGGTTGTTATCCTAAAACGGTTTCTGCCAGTGATGCCGACAGCTAGTCTTGCTGCCAAGATCTTGTTCACGCTGTGGTTTGATGATAAAGAATCTGTGCATGTCAGCTAATTAGTTATACAGCCTTTTGAGCAATTTATTTTTACACCTTGAACTACCATGTTTCTTACAATTCATCAGTTTTAAGGGTCTAGACCTAGTCACCTGCACATTCTTACAAGTTTCCTATTTTGTTTTTAAATTTCATGCGTTTGCACCAGAAGCTTCATCTATCTGCAGAACAGTCTGTGGTAAATTTCAGGGCAGACCAGACCCGTTAGCTAGGACTCATCTGATTGAAAAATATTTGCAGATCTTATGTTGTCTTGTGTTAGGAGAGTGTTACTTGAAATTGAATTCTTTAATGGATACCCAAGCAAAAGAAAATCCGTTCTTCCAGCTTGTATGTAGCCTTACTCTGGCAGTAGAGGTCGCCAAGGACAAAAATGGTAGATTATGGGAGTTAAAATAGTAAGGGACCAAGAGCTCCAGCTGGCCTAATGTCCATTGTCAAGGTTATCCAGAGCTGGCTTGAAAGAGTTCAGCCAAATGGTCACTAATCTATGCTTGGGCTTGCTGATGTAGATGAGGGACATCAAGAGCACTGAATGTCACATGGTTGAAAGAGATGCAAGTGAACCTCAGTTTCATCTGGAAAAGGTTACGATTCCAGCACCTGTGGCCTAATCAACTGGTTAGGAAACATGTAACCTGTTGGAGAAAAGCCAGAAGGTGCATTTAAAGGATACATTTTCAGAGGCCCTTTGGCAATGTTCTTAACTGTTACAAGAAATTACTGAAAGTATGCTAATACTTCGTAGTATTGGTCAGGTTTCGACAATCTATTTAAGAGTTTCAAGTTGAAAGCATCAGAGCCTTCCAATTTTCCCCATTGGAACAAGTTCAGATAGTAAAAATGTGTTTCTCCTAGTTCTATTTATTTGAACAAGCTAGGCACTAAGATTGTTCTTCCTGGGATGAACTCTGTTCACCTTGGACAAATAGTTACGATAGTAGCAAGATTGTACTTAGAAATTAATGTCCATTGTCAAGGTTATCCAGAGCTTTTTGATAGCCCAAGTATCAAAATGTAATTGAATGGAGTATACAAATGTTTGAAACAAGTGGCCAGCACACACCAGTTGATGGACTTGGATCAAATGCTGCTACTTGCCTTCCGTTCTGCCCTTTCTTGCCAGCAGAAAGTCTCTTTTGCCCTTCCCCAAATCCCAGTCAACAGAATACAATTAGTGTTGCGGTTTTGGACAAAGAATTACCAAATATAGCAAGACAATACAGTATTGAAGCTGGATAAATGTTTAGGAAACTCATTTGAGATTGAAGTGCAAAACAGCAGAAATTGAACAGCATGAGGTTTGTTACAGTCTTTATTAATTAAAAATTAAAATTTCCATAGCAATAAAAAACAGTACTTTGTACACAAGCTTCAATTAATTGCTAAACCTATTAAAGCATGGTGACCCAAAACAAGCTGTTCAACTGTACAGCAGCTTTAGTTAACTATTTGCAAAGTTCCTTCAATATTGTCCCAATATATGCAATCCTAGTTTTTAAAGGCTAAAATCAGTTGTAACAAATTCCATATATTTAAATATAAACAAACCACAATCCAGTGGTACCATTTGAGAAATTGCATTAACCAATTCCTGTGGGGGGGGGGGGGGGGGGGGGGGGGGGGGGGGGGGGGGGGGGGGGGGGGGGGGGGGGGGGGGGGGGGGGGGGGGGGGGGGGGGGGGGGGG